>VWZL01003324.1:333246-346988 GCA_013396915.1 Stercorarius parasiticus
GGGTTGGAGATGGCGCACCGAGTGTAATTCTCCCTAAGGTTTCGGATGCGGTATTGATTTGCTGGCTTTGCCCACGGCGAAAGCTCATCGGTGGAGGCTGGTGCAGGGTCCTGTCTCCTCCCTCTATTCCCAAGCGCACAAATCGCTGATGGACGGACCAGCACGGAAATTTGCAGGGAGGTACCCTTGGCCGGGAGGCTGTAAAACACATGGGACCGTTTGAGACAGGGATGAGCTACACAATGGGGGTTCCTCGCTCCTGGACAGGGCTGTCCCCACCACCAGTGCCGGCTGGTGCTGGAGGATCTGCATCAGGGCGTCCCCATCCCATCCTTCTCCCCCCTGGCGTCCCCATCCCTTCTCCTGGCTTTCCTCCTGATGCCCTGCTCCACACTGGCCGCCGGGCACAGAAATGTTGATGGATACGAAAAACGAGCATCTCCCAGGCCAGGGAGCAGCGGTTTCCTGAGGACAGAGGCAGCACGGAGCTGCCAAGCTGCAAACCAAGCTTTCCCACGTGTTTTCCCACGTTTGCTGCGCCGGGAGCCGTTGGAGGGACATGGGCAACTCGGGGCCCTGTGTCACTCCCTGCCCAGCGGCTGGGTGCCGTCGCTCGGTGCCTTTTTCAAACTCATAAATCCAAGAGATCAGAGCAGGGGGATCCAGTCCAGCCCATAAGTCACGGGACGTCAAATAAAACCGCGGACGTTAAAACTTTACTGCAGTGAATAGTTTTAATTTCCTGGGTATAACAGCTGGGTTGACGCTAATGGTAGATGAAAGTGGAGATTTCCCGGTCGGTCCAGCCCCAGCCTGGACGGATGCAGCCAGGAGCGCGGGCTGTTAACAATGCGGCTCTTTATCCCCTGAAACTCAGATCCATTAACCCCAGAGATGTTAATTACAACAGAAATTACCTATGAAAGACCTTGCTCAGGAGCCTGATCGTTTGCAGCCAGTAATAACTTTATTTTTTTTCCATAATGCTGGGGCCATTTGTTTGGTGAGGGACTGGGGTTGTTTTCACTTTTGGTGGAGGTTTTTTGGGTTGGTTTTTTTTGGTTTTGTTTTAAGTGTGTTTCACTAACGCAACAATTGACATCTTCTGCCTGGCCCTGACTGTAGCCCAGGGGCTTCGTGCCCACCGTGGGGTTTTGCTAAGGCAGCCGCTGTCCCCTGCAGCGGCCTCGGAGGAGGATGATGATAACTGGGTATTTGGAGGACCAAGTGATGAAAAGACGTTGGGTGTTTTGGGGTTTGTAGGTGCTGGGAGCCGCTGTTGAGGCGCCAAGGGGGTTTGTGTTGTGGGTGGCCCGTGGGGATGCTCCACAGGGATGCTCCACAGAGATGCTCCGTGTGGCTCCACATGCAGCAGGGGCAAGGCAGGATTGGGCTGGTCTGGGGTCGGTGTGTGGCACCTGGGGATAGCTCGGTGTCCCCGGGAATCCTCTAGGGTCAAACGCCTGCTGTGGGACGCATCCCCAACGCATATTAGGCCCTTTGTGCCATGAGGGACTTGCCCTTTGCAGGGGCTCCACAACCGTTTAACAGCTGGGATGGGAGGGAGCCGCTCACATGCCGGCTCTCAACCGGCTGCTTCTTCTCTCGTTGGGATTTTTTTGCTTCTTTTCATCTCAAAAGCCCACGGGCCTGGGGGGGGGCCCAGCAACCTGGGCTGTGTGCCGGCTCTCGGCTCTGCCGCCGGCACGGTACCGCCGGAGCTTGTGACCGGGCAATGGCAATCACGTGGGGACACCTGATCCAGCACCCTTTGGAAGAGACAGAAGATCTCCAGCTGACGTCAAGGCTTGGGTGAAGCTCTCATTTCCAGCCTCTTCCCTGCCTTCATTTTTCCTCCTGGGTGGGATGCTCAGAGGTGACCTGCTCTCCTGGAAGATGGACCAGACAGGGGGTTGAGGCACTTGCTAAGCCTGTTCCCCCCCGCCACGAGCAGAGAGGATGCTGCTTATGGAAGTGGGAGAAGAGAAGCTGAGACGCTAAAGAAGAAGTAGGATGTCGGCAAACCACCTCGTCTGGCTTCATCTCAAAGCGCAACCCCAAGAGGTGGCCGTGTGGTGGGCGACCGTGTCCCTGTACGCTCTGCTCAGCCGGCGGAGACGGGGGAAGTCACGTTGGTGGTCGAGGATGAGTTTTGAGTTCACGGTGGCCCTGTTGTGCCCTTGCCCTGCTGAGCAGCTTTGGATGATACCTGGGGCTGGTTCCCTTGGGGAAAGGAGAGGAGGAGCCCTTTGCAGAGGGTGCCCAGCCACCTATGCTCGCCCCTGCCCCGTGCAAAAGGAGCTGCTGGCAGTGAAGCCATCGGGTCACGGCACCTGCGGAGCTGGGGACCGGCGTCATCTTGGGCCAGGAGCGAAGGGGGAAGTGAGGAAAGGCCACCCCACGGGGTGACCACGGCTGGGAACAGGAAAACAGAAGCGAGGGGCTGTCACACAGCTGTGAGGGCTGCCGGGATGTGGTCCCTGCACTGGTGCTTTCCCCATTCCATCAAGTGCAGCACAGGGTTTGGGACAGTCTGGTGGCCATGGCTGCAGCTGGTCTGATCTGAGAGTAGCACGGTGGCGAGGGCTGGGTCGGTGCCAGCCGGGCACTGACTCGCTTTCCCAGGGTTTCCAGGGGCCAAGGGCAGCCTTTGGCCTGGCTCAATCATCCTGGTGACTTCTAGCCCTGGGGAAGGGACCTTCCTGTCCCCGCGCTGTTGGGGACAGGCAATGGGAGCGGTGGCACAGAGGCAGAGATCGCCCTTCTCTAATTCTCTTCTTCGTCTTCGCTCTCCCGTTGCCACTGGCTTTTCTTGGCTGACATTTCCCGCGCAGGTCCCTGCGACTCCCAACCTGGTGCCAAGCGGAGGTGACGATGTGCAGCCAGCCCTGCCCTCCGCAAACCGGCATCGGCACGGTGCCAGGCGATGCCATTTCACATCCAACCCCTAATTAACAGACGGGGCCTCTAGCTCCCGGGAAAAGGGTAGGATGTGGACCCTGGAGGGATGCGTGGCCCTTGAAGGTGACGCAGAATGCCCTGGCCCAGGCTGCACACGTCTTGCAGGACGAGATGGGCTCAACCCGCTCTTGTTGCTGGTGAATAAAGGCAATTCTCAGCCAGTACAAACCAGTCCCAGGCTGCACCCGGCGAAGCCACGGCATCTCCCCCATCAGAGATCCCGGCATAAGGTGCTGGCCCTAGTAAAATCAAGGAGGGTTCCAGTGTGGCTCAGCGCCGTGATGCAGAGATGCACTGGCTAAATCATCACTGGTGGTTAGTTTTTACTCTGTGAATTTTGGCTTTTTTTTTGTTTCATTTTTTTGTTTGGTGGGTTTTTTTGTTTTTTTTTCTGGTAACTAAAGTTTTGTCTCCCTGTCCAGGATCTCTTGCAAGGTTTTCTGTGTGCCGCTATTAAATTTGCAATTATGTACCTGGAAGTTGATCCGCAGCACCACCACAGCATCCCGGTCTCGGGTGGAGGGTGCAGCGGCAGGATTGGACCTTCCCGCTCCCGTGGGAAATCACCTCATCCTCCAAATGTGCTGGATGTGGCCCCCACCACCTTTTGAGCAATTCCTGGTGATTTGGGGTGAGTGAAGGGATCGCGGCGTTCCCCGGCACTGTTCGGGTCCTCCTGGCTGCTGGAGCAGGGCAGCAGAGCCCAGCTTGTCGCTTGTTTTTTAGGCATTAACATCGACGATCGCAGAGCCCCTGGGGAGGTTGGAGCGGAAAATATTGTGTTCCTCATCCCAGCCCACCCCTTGCTTAATGAGCGCATTAACAACAAGCCCCCTGTTTATTTATATCAATTTCAAAATCTCCGAAGACGCTCCTATATATAAGCAGGGCATCAGATCCCATCCCTGTAATGGGTCATTAATGTATTTTAAGCGAGAGAGACAAGTTCGCGTTGGCAGAGGAGGAGGATCAAAAATGCTTTTATAGCAAAATGACCAAGAGTGCCTTTTTGATTGCCTCTAAATTCCCAGTGAATAAATGAATAATAGAAAAATAAATGAATAATAGATATATCGGTGGATTAGATATTGCAATGCAAGGATAATAAGTCACCCTGTACCCTTGCCAAGGTATTTGTTTAACAGGACAAACTGCGAAAGTCAATACAGAAGGTGCGTGGGGACAGGAAAAAACTCTCCCAGTTGTGTCACTGGAGGAGAGAAATTCTGGGTGTCGCTTCAGGTGGGTGGTTTCTCTGGGTCCCGTGTCCCAGCTGTGCCCCAAGAGGACGGCAGCCTCTGCTCGGACCCATTCCCGTACATCAGGATGAGCCGGCCACGCTGTGAGTGCTGCCGTTACGTTGCTGCCAGCTTTTTTCCAGGGAAGTGGCTGCCGTGGGGTGCGGTGGCTGGACGGTGTGACAGCCCCCCGGCCTTGGGGCTCCGGCCATGTCCAGAGGTGCCCTGGCCTCTGCGTCCCATCACCGAGCTGCTCCGGAGCCATGCGCACTAGAGGGAGACAAAGCCCCACGCTCGGCTGGTGGGTGCAGGGTGCGCGGTGGGACTGGGTGCCCCATGGGATGTGGACACCAGTCCTGCCACCGGGGACACATGGCGAGCGCTGCTGGGGCTTTTCCCAGCACAGGATCCAGCTGGATGCACCCAGGATGCTCCCGCATGGAGCTGGGAGCTCCTCGAGGGCTCAGCTCCGGATTTGTGGGTGAGCTGGGCCCAGCCTGGTCACCATTGGTGACGCTGGACGGGGTGGCACCCACTGCTGTGGTCCCTTGGCAGGACACGCCATGGCACGTGGCTCTCCCGCGCGGGGCTGGTGCCTGGACTGTGCTCCCCGTGCCACCCTGTGTGGCCTTGGCTGCTGCTCCTCTGTGACAGCGATCGATGTCCCCAACCACGGCGGCACCCCGCAGGGTCCCCGGTCGATAGGCATTAGGGGCCGGGAGATGGGGCCGTTTGTGGCTTCGCCGTCGGAGCCACTGGCCACGGCCGGCAGTGGCTCGAGGCTCCGAAGCCACATGGGAAGCGCGGTTGGGGCTCCCGCAGCCACCAGCACTGTCCTCTCTCCCCCAGGGCAGGGATCCCTGCCTGTCCCGCCTGCCCGTCCTGCCCGCACACCAGTGAGGTTTTCCTGGGGTCTAATGGGCTGAAAACCCGCGAGACTGGGTTTCTGCTCAGCCCAGGAGAGAGGCAGTCCCTTGGCAGGAGGTTGTCCCTGAACGATGGTTTATTACTGCTCTGCCAAGGGGATGCTCTTTTTCCGGAGTATGTTTTGTTCCGAATAAATGCAACAGGTACGAGTGAGAACAAAAATATTTGACTTTTTTTGCTGTAATCCATCTCTGCCCGTCACCTCCCTCCGGCGCAGCGAGGCTGCCCGCCTACCTGGCGCTTGGTTTTGCTTGTGTGTAGATTGTGTGATGAAATGCAAATTTATTTATTTATTCTTTATGCCACCCCCCCTAAAAAAAAAAAAAACACAACCCCAAACCCAAAAACCAAACCTTAAACTAGAAGTTACTCAAGGAGGTGGCATTTCCAACTGCAGCACGCCTGCCCCTGCCCGCCCCCCCCCAAACGCAAGTGGAAATTCAGAGCGTCAGTGAGTAACGTTGGACGTCGCTTTCCCTGACTGCAAGGGGGGCGATGCTGATTCCTCCCCGCGGAGGCCTTGGCTGATGGCTGGATCCTTTAGCGAGATCCTTTACATCTTCCCGCTGACGAGTTCGCCGGGATGGTGTTTTACGGCCGCTCCGAGGCGCGAGTCGTGCCTGCGGGATGTCCACTGCAAGGAGGGGCAGGGGCCGGGCTGTGCGTGTGTTTTGGGATGAGATGGAGCAGAACCAGCTCTGAGGAGCTTCTCTCTCTGATCCGTGGGGGTTTTCACTGTCGGGAAAAGGCTCTTGGAGGGACAAGGGACATCTGCATGGGGAGGGCTGGGGCTGCACCCCATCTCTGCACCCCACAACTCTGCTCCAAGCTCTCCATGTGAATCTCTCCGGCATCGAGAGCTGGTTTTCCAGTGCCGGATTTCGTCTGAGCCTGTCCCATACCAAGTACTCTGTTTCGGTGGGGTTTTTTTGTTTGTTTTCTTGCTTTTTGCTCTGTTTCTGCTCTGTAGAAAACCCACTTTCTCTTCCTGAGGCCGCGGCGTTGCCACCCTGTGTGCCCAGCCACCCAGGGTGGCCTTAAAGAAGGGAGGAAAAAAAAAAAAATCACCCAGCAACATCAGTAAAATAAGCAGAGGCTGTTCTGCTTAGCACGGCTGAGGCTTTTCCCTTCCTTTTTTCCACTCTTTGCCCACAACCACAAGGCCAGAAACTGGCTCTCCTTTCTGAACCGCCGTGAAGATGCTCAGGTGATGCTCTGCTACGGGCCCACGGCAAAAATCCCGCTCCGTTGGCTCCGGGTTGCAGTGTCTCTGCTTGGCATGACTCAAACCCACCGCTGCCAGCGCTGCTTCGCTCCTGCAAATAATAATTAGAGCGACGAGTGCGTCCTCTGCGCCATGGCATCCAGGCAGGAGAGGTGGAAAACGGCCCTCGGCAAGCTGGCTTTTTTTTTGGGGAGGGTTTTGAAGTGGTGGCTGACGGCAGCGTTCGGGCCAGGTGTTAGATGCTGTCGCTGCATTTCGGCCGAGAATATCCTCTGCGGTTTGTTGGAGGGTGGAGGGATGCAAACGAGCTCTTGCTTTAGTTTGTTTATTTGTTTAGAGCCACCGTCTGTCTTTTTCTGGCTTCTAATTCGGACTCATCCGAGCAGCCTCATTTGTTTAGGCGGCCCATCTGTACCAGGTTTTTGAAATCTTTCAAAAAGATTTTGAAAAAAAAACCTTTTCTGGGACGTTTTTCCTAGGCTCTGAGACCACCCAGTGAAGCCGTCGGCTACTGCGGGCTTGGTGCCGGGCAAGTGCCAGCCGGGGTGGGGCACAGGCTGTGGCACACAGGCAGCTCCCCCCAGCACTTATCTGGGGCAGTGGGCACTGGAGCATCATTAAGACACCTCGTTAGTCACAGCTGAGGTCCCCAAAGCAGCCCCTATTGACCACCTCGTGTCCCTCTAGCCTTGTCCTATGGGACCGCCAAGCCGTGACATCCCCAGGTGCCACCTCGAAGCCTTTCCCAGCGCTGATGTGCTGGTGGTAACACCAGGGAGGGGTTTTCTGGCCAACACGAGTAAGTGACGGTGACGCTCAGCTCAGCCTCCCTGCGGGAGAGAGCTCCTCCGCCGCGGGGCCTCGGAAGCATCACCTCACATTTCACGGCAAAAATCCCCGCGTTGAGTCGGGGGAGAGGGGAGAAGGCTCCGGTTTTCTGTTTTCTTAATAGTTTGTTTGTTTGTACATTCGATGAAAATGGCTGTGTCGTTAGAAACCACAGGTTCCCCACCGTTGACATCTCCATTAATGAAGAAACCATTTCTATTTGCAGGTCAAGAGCTGTGGTTTGCAACCAGTTACGCTAATGAAGGCTGTGGCGTGCCCAGCCTCATCTGGCTCCACGCCAGCACCCGTGGAGAATCTGACCCACGCCACCGAGTGCTTTCCCCAATTAAATGGTGCGGCGGTGGGACCGGCGCTTCCCCGTTACCTCCCAGCAGGAAGGCTGTAGGTTGAAGCCTGGTTTCTCCCGGCGCCCGAGACCCCCGATACATCCCGAGCCACGTGGCCGGGTGGATGGTTTCGTGGCCGGTGGCTGGCAGGGAGCAGCCGTCCCCATCCTGGCCTCGGTCCTCGGCGTGCCGTCAATGGAAGGAGCTCCCAGGCAGGCTGAACCAAGGAAATAGCGAAGTGATGCTGCAAAATTGGCTTTTGAAGGGCTTCCCCGGGGTTTGGCGGCTGGGAGAGGGATGGAGGGGAGCGTGGCTGGTGCTGTGCAGCTCCCGGCCCCGCGGCAGCTCCCCTCATCCCCCACTGCCAGGGATCTGCCATGGCCCTGGTACCGCTCTTGCTACCGCAGAGTGCTCTGCCTGCAGGGACGCCCGGGCTCAGCGAGAGGTTTCCTTTAAACCATCCCGTCCACCCTGTGCATGCTGGTGGCACAGGGAGACCTCCATCCGTCCGTCCGTCCGTCCATCCATCCATCCTCCCGGTAGCAATGGAAGTCAGACTGGTCCCAGCGATTTTAACCCTGGCAGGCAGCCATGGGGTGGCATTTCCCCACACCTCGGGTACCCCCATGGGCTGCAAACCGAGCCCTGGGCTTCGGGGTCTTAATATTTAAGACTAAACACGAGTCGCCCGGTAGCCACCAGCTGCAGGGTGTCTGCAGGGACACGCGTGGGGAGGCGGACGGTCGGGGAAGTGGCAGCTCGTTACGTGAGTGATCTCCCCTCTGAGCCTATGGATACTGACACCTGCCGGAGCCCGGCTCCTCCCGACCCGCCCTGGCCCCCCAAGCACTGTGTTTCCTTGGGCAGAAGCGGAGCGAAGCCTCGATCGCGCCGATGCATTTCTTGTCCCGGTGAGTAATTTGGGGCAGATCATCGACCCCTGATGGGAAAGTTTCTTCTGATGGTGGGTGGCACTGGGGGGGACGGCTGGGAGAAACCTGGGGGGAGGCAATGGCTTTTTGTCTTATATCAGAGAATATAATTATGCATTTTCGACCCCTGTTTCTTAACACAAAGGAGGAGTGTACAGTTATGTGATCACAGTTTGCTGCAGTGAATTATTTAGTCAATCTGTCCCGGAGCATGTTGTTGAGGCTAATGTTGCTTGTACTAATGTAGGAAATCATTAAAGATCAATAAAGAAATCATTAGCAGTGTGACGCCCTTACCGAACCGCCTGAGCTACAGATATACCACTTAATCCGGCCATAAAAACGGCACCATGAGCTCATTTTAATGGGTGTCAGCAAGATTGATTGGCTGGGGGCAAAGGTTGTAACAGCAATTTGGGAACAGGACCGCTAATGCACTTGTAACTCTTTGGTACACTTTAATGCAAGTTAAACAGAAAATGCCCTAGAAACCGCATAGAGTCCTCTTGCGCAGACGGTTTAAAAGACTTTCAATGTAATGCAAGATTTAGGAATAGAAATAGCACGATAGAGCGGATGGATTTTACTTAGTTAAAGCAAAACAAGCCGTAACGCCGCTCAGTAGAGACGACTGCAGGCAGCCTCTAGCGGGGCTGGAGCCACTGGGGACACGGGGACAGGGTTCGCGTTCAGTCCCTGCTTTGGTCACCCCTTTCCCAGCCGCGATGGGGCTTTGCTTGGTTCACCTGCTGCTTCGCAGGGACACTGTGGGGCGTTCAGCTCCACTCGCCTTAAAGGTATTTGCTTTTTTGCAAGTGCTGTGGGCACCCAGGAGATGCCCCGATTTTTGATGTGCTTTCATAAGTTTTGCCTTTTCCCGGATGTGCGTCAGGCTGTGGGATGCCCTTGGGCAATTCCCTGCCAGCGCCTCAGTTTCCCCATCTGTGAAATGGGCTCAGCGACACTTTGCGGTGGGTTACGCCGTTGAGCGGTGTCACCAGCAGGTCACTTCCCAGCGCCGGGGAACAGAGCTGGAGGTCCTGCAGGCGCTGATGCTCCCCTGGCACCGAGATGTGTCCTGCGCAGGGCTGTCTCCCTCTTCTCAACGCTGAAGAAATACCAAAGACTCAGGAAAAGCCGTATTTACATAACGAGGCCACATCTCCCTACAATCCTGACGAAGGGCATTGGATCAAGTAGACAAATCCCAATACCGAGAAGGGGAAATTGTGGTGGTACCAGCAGCACACTGAAGCAATTAGTGGGCAGTGTTGCTGGGCTCCACTGTTAAATTCTGTGGTCACTCACATTTAATGAAACCCCATCCCAACGAAGACACATCAGCTGTGACCTCCTCATACTTCACGTTGGCCACAGGCGCACCACAGCGGTATCAAGAGTAATTCGAGGCATTAAGGAAAATTACTTATTGCAAGAGGGAGCGCCTAATGAAAAAGCACAACCCAACTGACCCAACTGAGCGAGGCTGAAATAATGGGAGTGTGGTTTTTTTTTTTCTTCCCTCGCTTGTCAGGTTTAAATTGCCGGCGTTGGATGTGTAGGGGTAAAGTCTTCTCTTAATTAGTCTTTTTGTTAGAGGTTTCTTCCTTCCACTCAACCTTCTCCGGGTTGAGTGGCTGCTTTGGGAGGTTTTGCCCCGGTCTGGGATGCACTGGGGCAAGTTTGGGTTTGGTCTGGGTTTGTTTCCGTGCCACGGCGAGCGCTCACGTGCTGCGACTCAGTTTCCATCAGGGAAGCGTTCGTTCCTTTCATAGAATCACACAGAATCCCAGAATCATTTGGGTTGGAAGGGACCTTAAAGATCATCGAGTTCCACCCCCTGCCCTGGGCAGGGACACCTCCCACCAGCCCAGGTTGCTCCAAGCCCCGTCCAACCTGGCCTTGAACCCCTCCAGGGATGGGGCAGACACAGCTTCTCTGGGCAACCTGGGCTGGGGTCTCACCACCCTCACAGCAAACAATTTCTTCCTCATACACAATCTAAATCTACCCTCGTTCCCTGCCCTAAAACCCATCTCGAAAACCCCTCCGTTCTCATATATCCTCTTTCTTGACAAGACTGAAATATCGAAGCTGCGTAACAAATTGAGCATCAATTTGCACTTAATTCACTCAGCTGAAATTTATGGGATTATTCCCAGGCAAGAGAAAAGCTCGGCCTGTTGCCCACCCAAATTCCCCTTCCTAATTGTTTCTTCTTAATTTCTGCCGCTCTTGAACATGCTGGGACCGTCCCTGTGGCCATTGCTGCTCGGGAAGGGTCTTGGGTTTGCAAATGCTGGTCCAGATGCAACTTTCAGCCCAAAATCTGAGCCTGGCTGGGTGCTTCCAGGACACCACAGACCCACGCCAAGGGAAATGTCACGTTTCGCGCGGGGCTGTCTTCCCCCTCGGCAGCATCCTTGGGACGGGCACAAGCACCGAGTTACTTCTGGGGCAAAATAACAGCGTAGGGGCTTGGCAAAGTCTGGAGCGGAGAGGACAAGCCATCGGCTCATCCATAAAGTTTGTCTTTTTGTGGTGGGGCAGAGAAGGCTGATCTTCCCCTGGAAAAAATCCTTCCAATTCGATCAGAAATGAGACATTTCTTTTGGGTTAAAAGCAAGCGAAACTGCCAGGTTGCTTCGGACCGCAGTGCTGTTGTGAAACGTCCGTGTTACGGAGACGGGTGATGCCGGAGAGCGGCCGCTCCGGGGGGTTCCTCCGTGAAGACGCCGGGCACGGTGGGGAGGAAGGCTGGGGCTTTGCTCCATGTTGTCCCACTGCTCGCTGTCGCGGTGCCCGGCGGGGATGCTGCCGCTGAGCATCTTGGTCGTGGTCTTCGGAGAAACCCCTGGGTGTTGCATCTTCCCTGCCCGGAGACCCCCTGGCTGGTGGGGAAGAGCTGGAAAAAATGTAGAATTGGTCAAATCACCCAGTAGCCAAAACCACGGGAAGGTGCTTTCAGCAGCACGGCACACAGCGTTTACAGGAGCCTTCCCCCATCCCTTCCGCCTGATCGGTGAGTACCACCACTGCTTGCCACGCCGTATTTTAAAGCATTGAACGTTTAATTATAAATGGCATAATAATCCATGGCTAATGAAGTCCAGAGCCCCGTGGATGCAGCGGATGCAGCTTGCATTAGCTGCCGCTCACTCCTGATGACTTAATAAAACACTCGTTATCCCCTGCCAGCCGGGAGAAAGGTTAGATCCCTGTTTAATAAGTAATTTCTAATGAAAAGTTTCAGGCTGGTAATCAAGGAAATGCACTGGCCGCGGTTGCAAGTGTTTATGAGATTCTTGGTGAATTATTCCTACGGCGTTCGGGGAAAAACCTCCTCACCCCACGATCCGCATCGCCCGCCTCGGATCCATCCCGAGAGAGGAGATGGGGGCCGGGGGATGGATGGGGAGGTGGCCTGGAGCTTTGGGCCAGGGATCTGCCGTGCTTTGGGCTGAGAGCGCTGCGGTTTTGTCCCCGCTGTCATGGCACTGCAGCCCCAGCGCCCACGCCAAGCGCCCCCTCCCCATCACACAAGCAGGTGGAGGGAGGTCATCCTCCCGCTCTGCTCTGCCCTGGGGAGGCCCCATCTGGAGTGCTGGGTCCAGTTCTGGGCTCCCCGGGTCAAGAAGGACAGGGAACTGCTGGAGAGGGGACAGCAAAGGGCTACCAAGATGCTGAGGGGACTGGAACACCTCTCTTATGAAGAAAGGCTGAGGGATTTGGTTCTTTTTAGTCTGGAAAAAAGACGACGGAAGGGGGATCTCATCAACACTTCTAAATACTGAAAGGGGGGGTGGCAGGAGGATGGGGCCAGGCTCTTCTCAGTGGTGCCCAGTGACAGGACAAGGGGTAACGGGCACACACTTGGACATGGGAAGTTCCACCTAAAGATGAGGAGGAACTTCTTTCCTGGGAGGGTGGCAGAGCCCTGGCACAGGCTGCCCAGAGAGGTGGTGGAGTCTCCGTCTCTGGAGACATTCCAAACCCGCCTGGACACGTTCCTGTGCCACCTGCTCTGGATGACCCTGCTCTGGCAGGGGGTTGGACGAGATGATCTCCAGAGGTCCCTTCCAACCCCCACCAGCCTGTGATCACCCATGAGCTCCAGGGATGGGGATGCAGCACTGGGATGCTCATGGGTAGCACGGGAGGAGCAGAGAGCCCAGGCTTGGCATGCCTCTTAGATTTGGAAACCATCAAAAACTGTTAATTTTGCTTTATTTTTTGGTGGGGTTGGTTTTGGTTTGGGTGTTTTTTTCTCTTTAATTTTGGGATTTGTTTTTTTCCTTTTGCTTTGGCCTCCAAAGCCGGTGCTGATTTGGGGTTGGTTCCTCCCTGTCTGCATCTAGCCTGGGACCTGTGGTCTTGGGGCTCTGCGATGGTCAACAAGGGCCACCCCAAGTGCCATGGGGGGCCGGCACCGCGTCCGCCTGGCCGGCAATGACAAAGCAGTGGCCGGCATCCCCCTCCCCACCGCCACTGGCCCCCATGGCGGGCTGGGGAAGAGAGAAGCAAAGTGCTAAAAGACGGTAATTCAGCATAAATCCTCCCTAGAAAGAAAAATCCCCAGTGGGGTTTGCAACACTGGCTTTTTCTTCAAGCCCCAGAGAGCTTCAGGTGGGGGCGGGGGGGCGCCTGGAAGCCACGTCTCCTTCCCTCCCGCTGCCTTCCCCCCACCTCCCTCGGCAGCATCCTCTCCCACGCCGGCACGTTGGGGGCTGCAAACCACGCTGGGTGGCCACCGGCCACCGGCCACCGGCGACTTCCCCAGTGCGATGCAGACTTCTGCTTGGGGAGCGCGGCGGGCGGCCGGGGGGTGCGTGAGCCGCTGCACCACGGCCCCCCCCCCCCACTCCCCGGCACCGGAAGCTGCTGTGTGTTGTGTCTGCTGCATCGCTGAGAAAAAAAATTAAAAAAAAGGGTGATTTCGTGATTTCATGCAGCGGGACATGGCGGGGGGTGTGTGTGTGTGTGTGTGTGGAAAAACGCCCTCCTCCGCTTCCTCCCGGCCATGGGGATGGCGGGGGACAGAGCGGGGGGCGCATCGGGCGGGGGGATGCTCAGCCCTGGGGTGCCGCAGTGCAGCCTGGCCGTCTTCTGGGGGTGCTCCCCCATCCCCATCACCCCCTCTCTCCGCCATCCACAGAGCAAAACCCTCAGCGGTTTTGGGGCAGAAATGATGCAAAAGCCGTATCCACACTGCGCTGGTTCTCCAGCACCGGTGTCACCCCAGGGGGCCACCCCGAGCGAGGGGCTGGGGCTTCCCGCAGCCCTT
>VWZL01003324.1:354673-365400 GCA_013396915.1 Stercorarius parasiticus
CCGTGCTCTCCACGGCAGGACCGCCCTGCTCTTGGTGGGAGTCGTGGTGGGTCCGTAGCTCGGAGCGCGGTGGGGAATGGACCTCAGGATGCTCCTCATCTCCTCCGTGCTGATGAACCTGGGTTGGCTTCCGTGGGGGGGTCATCCACGGTGGGAGACGTGTCAAGTGAGGACCCACCAGAGACCGCCTCAGCTTCCTTGGATTCTGCAGGAAACTCTTCTTGGAGAATATACACTCCGAGACCACAGACCAGACACAAAAATTCATGTTCTTTGCCATAAATTGTTTGTTTTTGCGTCGCCGTTTGCGAGAGTGACTGTTAAAATCGGGGGGGGGCGATCACCGTATGATCCCCTGGGTATTTCGGGACAGGCAGACGGATTTAAACCCAAAAAGGAAAGAGAACTTCCTCGCGCTCCATGGATGAATTGAGGTTTGGGGGATTTTTAGACTTTCTCTCTGCGGGGCTGGATGCGAAGCGGCGTCAGCCACACTTTTTCGCTCATCCCACTTGGAAAAGCAACAAATCCCTTAGTGCCGGTGGGTGGATGGCGCTTGCCGGGATGGGGCGTGTGGCGGGATGGGGCTGTCACCCCCCAGGGTGACAACAGCCCTCCCCAGAGCCTGTCTGTGACCCCCCGGGTCAGGCGACGGGCTCTGGCGTGACCGTGCTCTGCCGGCGTGTGACTGCGGCGTGACCCGGCCATGGCGCAACCCCGGGGTTCTCCCTTCAGGTCCGCCCCTGCTGCGATGTCTCTGCTCGGATGTTACCTCCAGGGGGGGAGCTGTGTGTCCTTCACCCCATCAAACGCCCCCGGACCGCCTGGGGTGCCCGCGGTGGGTGGCAGAGGGTTGCCAACAGCTCAGCGGGTGCTCGGTACGGATGGGTGTTGGAAACCGCTCCAAGGAGCTGCTCATCGTCCCGTGGGGTCTGCTGGCATCGCACCCCCTCCCTGGCAGACGCGGGGTCCTGCAGGAGCACGGCCAGCCCGTCCCGTCCCCCTCACCCTGCCAACACGTCTGTCCCCAACGCCCCTCCAGGTTCTGGCGGTGTCCAGGCAGGTGCTGGGTCTGTCCCCAAAGCCACCACCGAGTTGCCTCAGAGGCTTGATCTCCTCTTAAATTCGCTTTATTCATTTTTCTCTTTTTTTTCCCCCGTCCTCACAGGGCTGTGGTCACAACCCCCTGCAGTGTCCCCCTGCCTGTCCCTCCCCAGCTGCTCCTGCAGGCACCGGACGGCAGCTCCATCAGACCATCAGCTCCACCGCAACGGCTTCAACCGCTCCGTGGCTCGGCACCACCAGCAGCTTGGCACGGGCACCCCGGACCACCGCAGCAGCTCCCAGGCTCGGGTGCTTTCCCTTGCACCCCCTGGGACGGTTATCAGGGAAAACAAGGCAGCTGTGATGGGAGAGATCCCGTGGCCGGTCCCTGCTCCGGGGTCAGGAGGCATCGCTCCGCCGGTGGTGGGGGGTCACAACGCCGGCATTGTGCCGCTTGCCACACACACACCGTGCCCGCGGCTCCGCACAGCCGGGCAATGACCACCGGCCATGGGCATTCCCGGAGCGCCCTGGCGCCGGTGAGGAAGGGCTGAGGTGAAGCTCAGACACAACCGGGAGTTGTTCCTGGGTCCTGACAGTTTTTATGGAGCCCATCACATGCCTCCTTTCCCATGGCTTTGGGCAGAGCCAGGGCTGGGTGCCAGCACTGGCGGCGGAGCAGGGATGTGCCATCGTGACCTCATGGCTCAGGCGAGTGCATCCTGACCCAGCCGGGTGTGGGAGAGGGTGATGAGCGGTTTTAGGACTTCTGGGCGAGATGCTGGCGGCTGGGTTGGCTAAAATGCTGCGTGCCGAAATGATACGGCGCATCGCAGAGGTGCCATGCTGTGCGCCAAGGACAGGACTTACCTTCTTTCAGTCATCTCCCCAGATCGATGGGTATTTCGGTCCCCATCGCCCCGTGCCTAAGTTTCCCATCTACAAAGTGAAAGCCCTGTCCCGCCTTGCACATGGTGATGCTGTTTGGGAAGCGCCGAGCACGGAGCAGCCCCGCGGGTGCTTAAAACCCTTAATTCTTGCATTTCCCTGGTGTCAGGCTGCCGGCGCTGGGGCTGCATGGGGAGGTGTGTGTGGGGGTGGGTGTGTACAGCGCTGCCAGACCCACCGCAGGCACCTTTGGGAGCCCATTTTGGTCGCCCCATTCCCAGAGGTGACAGCCGGTGGCACGGGGCGAGGCGGGGGGGCTGCGTCCGGCCATGGGTTTGGCTGAGCTGTGGAGGACGGGGCTGAGCTGCGAAGCCCCTCTGCCACCCCAGCCCATGTTTGGCCACCCGCCCGCCGCAGGGACCATCGTCACGGCTTTCTTAGAAGCCGGCACGGGTGGGAAAGGGGGGAGAAATGCAGTGGTTTTGCTAAACCAGAAACGCCGGGGTGGCTCTGCGGCGAGCGTGCAGGGGGTGATGCTCTACCTGCGCCGCGGCTGGGAGCCTGCAGCTGCAGCCGGGCTGGATCGGGGCCAGGGGTGGGGAGGGAGGGGGGAGAAGATGTTTGCAAGGGTTGGGGGGGAGCATTAAGGCTCGGTGGCTTTTTGGGTTTGCCCTTCACTCGCAGCAATGGCCACAAAGCGACTCCAGAGCTTTGGGGTGGTGAGAGCAAGTGGGGAAGGTCTGGGGCTGGCGTCGCTGGTATTTTTTTTTCTATAAATATTATTATTATCAGGGAATATTCGCCCTCTGCATCGCGCCCGCTTGCCTCTAGCTGGCACCGAGCTCTACCCGGGCACGCAGGGAACAAACCCACCCAAAAAAACGACCCCACACCGCGGCTGCCGGGGCGAGCCGTGCACCGGCCTCTGAACGGGGCAGGGGCATCCCAGGGGTGGATTAATTGCATGTTAATCAGTTATTTTCAAAACACGCCCATTCCCAAGCCACGTTTTGCAAGTACAAATAGAACCGCGTCTTTAATCCCAGCGGCTCCCTCCATCGGTTTGTATTCCCTTGTCTGGGAATTTCTATGGGGTTTCTGTGGGGTTTCACCTCATCCTGGCCCCATTTCGTAGCTCCCGCGGTAACACTGCTAGCGAAAAAGGACCCATTTTTGCAAACGGATGTAAAAGGGCAAGAATTTAACGTGGTTTTGGTTCTCAAATCGCTCTGCAGCCTCTTGGGGCTTTGGGGAGGAATTTTGGATCTCCACGAGTACCGGTGAACACTAAATCATGGGGGATGTCCGTGACTCTCACCCAGATGCCAATAAACGTGTGTAATTACGTGTGTTGCCTGGGCTGGTCGTTAATCTCCCCGATGCGCGCTGCCAGCACCGCACGGGTACCATGCCCAGATAACGTATGGAAAACCCATCCGGTTGTAGCCCCGTAACGTCCCTCACATCTGACTGCAGGAACAATTTGGGAGTATTTTAATTTAAAGCCCCACATGAGGAAAAAACCTGTGATTTGAAGCAGCAGGAGGAGAAATTTTCTGACAAAGGTTGATTCCGTGGATGACGTGAGGATGAGGACCAGAACCAGAAGCCCTGGCTGCGCCGAAGGGGCTCAGGATCGTGTCCCTGGGGTGGTAGAGCCGTGATTTAGGGCAGAGGGGGCGGCAGGAGGGGGATGGAGAAGAAAAGTCCCATCCAGAGCCTCCCCCAGTCAGTGCTGCTGAAGGATGTTCGGTCAGTGTAAGTCAGCACAGCTGAACCAGGGCTCCCATCTGGCACCTAATGATGTTGGGGAGGGGGAAGATACCTTAAAAGCACCTTCCCCTTTTCTTCCTCCTCTTCCTCCTGATTTTTCTCTCTGTCACCCCCAGTGGAAGCCAAACCAGGTGGGGGCTGAGACTGCCAGCACTCTTCTGTGGGGAAGGAGCGGCAAAAATCCAAAAATAGCCCAAAAAAATCTGACTATTGCCCAAGTGGATGCGCACGTGAGCCAAGCGGCTTGTGAGGCTGAAGCGGGCAGGGGTGGCAAGCGGGATGCTGCGGGGCTGAGCCACCCTGCTCCCTCGGGACCGCGGTGGGGGTCAGGGGACCGTGTCCCCGTGTCGCTGGGAGGGGAGCGATGACACCGCTCCGGGAGAAACGGCGTCGCTGCCCGTGGCCTCGCACCCCGGGGCTGGTGCTGTGGCCGCGGTGGGTGTCCGGCAGGCCAGACAAGGTGACGCTGTTCAGCACCACAGACCCCGCTCTGTGCAGCGGTGGGTGTTTTCCAGGCTGGGTTGCTTTTTCCCTTTCCTTTTGTGCCAGCGTTTGCGCAACCTCTGCCCCTTTCACCGCTCTGAAACCGCTTTTTTCCCCCCCTCTCTTCGCTTAAAAGCAGCAAACGAGCGGTTTTCAGCTGCAGTAAAAGCGAGCAGCTCTTTTTTTTTTTTTTTCACCAGCCTCTAATGATGCTGCAGGATCTGTAACGTCTCAGCTGAAAACATCTCGATACGTCCAACCGCCAACATCCATCGGACGGAAAACTTAACGGAAAATGACGGGGGCGAGCAGCAAGGCGTGAGGAACACCAAACCCTCCAAATACCTTGAAATCGTACTTGTGCGCCCTGATGGCCAATGTCTTCTGCCTTGGGACCTATTTCCCTGGAGACTTCGGTCACTCACACTTAGTTTGCACCAGTTTTACTCCATCAGAGAGCTCCCTTTGCTTTTTCTTAGGAGGAGAAAAAAGAAAAGGACAAATATCATCTCATGTTTCAGTTCAGCATTTCTTCCCATGTAGGGAAAACTCGTCTCCAAGGGTGATAATGGCAATTTTCTACGAGAAAACCCGTCAGCCGCAGGCGAGGCAGTGCCTGATGGTGGCTCCTGTTCCAGATGTGAGCATCCCTTAGGTGCTGGTCTTCCTGTGGTCCAGCAGAAACAGCATCTTTAGGTGCTCCTGCAAACTTGCTGCACCTGTATTACTGGATTGGCTTGATTACTTTAAAAAAAAAAAAAAATCTACAAAAATGATCTGCTGTTATTTGGGCAAAGCAGGAGGTCAGCCATCCCCACTGCCTTCCTCCTCCTCCTCCTCCTCCTCCTCTCCACCTTCCCCGGTTCCCCCTCCGCAGCCAGCGCTGTTTATTCTGCCGCATGTGCTTCACATTTTTGCTTAATACTAATTCACATAAAATCCCTGTGAAGAAGAACCACCCATCTACACATATGGAAACAGTCTCGGCACGCAGTCCCCGTACCCAGCTGGGAGTCGGAAAGCTGTGTACAGCTCAAAATTAGGATACAGACAAGTGGTGAATGTGGGAGAAAAGGCAGTTAAAAGGAGAAAACCACGGCATGTAAATGGGTTATTACTTCAATCACCCAATTAGGAATCTAAGGGCTCTCTTCTTCGTTTCTTCTAAGGCAACAATATAATTAAAGGGAAATGTCTCCTCTGCTCCCGTCTGTCACTCAGCTGCCAGTCCGAGCGAGCCTCCCGTGAACCACCAACTAGAAACCGTAAAATTATTAGTAAAAAAAAAAATAGAGGGGGGAAAAAACCCAACCCCAGCACCCCGAGTCCGCAGCAATATCGCCGGCCCATTGACGCTACGGATCAGGTGACGCCGCTCTTCCACCCAGCGGATGCCGAGCCGGCGGCTCTGCCGTGCCGACCACAGAACCACCAGCCAGCCGGGGCTACCTGCGCTGCCGGTGGGGTTTTCCTCTTCCTCCCCCTCGCTGCCGCCTCTCCCATCCCTCCTCTTCCTCCTCCAGGGGAGCCGGGACACGGGACGAAGCGGGGATGGCTTCCAACAGCATCTTCGACTCCTTCACCACCTACTCCTCCGCTTTCCTGCGCGGTGAGTACATATCGGGCTCTTTCGTTGCTCGGGCAGCAGGAAACGTCGTCGGGTTTTGTATTTATTTCATTTAATTTTTTATTTTTTTTTTCTTTTGCAAGGAAGCAAACCGGCAGTGGGTTCTGGTGCAGCTTCGCTGGCACCTCGCTCCCCGCCGGGGTTTTCTGCCGTCTCTGCGACACTCCAGCTCTGGGTTAGGTTTGGGGCTTTGCTGCTGTTTATTTTGGCCGTGTATTTGGGTTGCGGCGCTGGGAAGGGCCGAGCAGTGCCAGGATTGATTGGAGGTGTTTATCCGAGTCGTTAGCCAGGTGATGCGCAGGGGCAGCAAAAATCTGCAGAAATGGAAATTGCTTCTAAAGAGAAACCAGTTTGCAAGGGGAGAAGAGCTGGGGGAGATAAGGGCTGTGTTCAAGCTTACAATTTTATGTTTACTTATATATAATACTCTATGAAAACATGCAGAAACTGCATGTAATGCTTTGCTAAATATATAAGTCTGCTGGGTGATAAATTTGTTCACCCTGCTCTTCCCGGCCTTTCTGCACATCCCGGGACACGATGTTCTCATCCCTCCTGGCCACCTCGGGATGGGCAAACTGCCCGTGAGAGGGGGTGGCTTCTCCCCAAATTTCTCCTCTGCTCGGTCCCAGCAGCATCTGATGTCCCCAAAGTTGAAGCCGCCTTCATTTCACAACCGTCGTCCTCTTGCCAGGGCTGCTCGGGGTGAACGGGGCTGGAGCTGCTGGGACTGCGGCTCCCAGGGGTCTGCCGAGATCTTTTTGGGGAGAAGCTGGGGCCTTGCTACCGCACGGGGCAGAGCTCAGCAAACCCCTCGCCTTTTCCCTTCCCCAGTTTGTCACCGCGGGTCGGGAGCAAAAGCTTGAGCTGGTCACAGCTGCAAGGACCCGGGTCCTGAGCGATGGCTCGGCACGGCACACTGAGCCCCAGCGGATCAGGGCAGGGTGATCTTAAATCCCTACCCAGCGAGAAAAATCATAGAATCACAGAATGGTTCGGGTTAGAAGGGACCTTAAAGCCCATCCAGTGCCACCCCTGCCCTGGGCAGGGACACCTCCCACCAGCCCAGGTTGCTCCAAGCCCCGTCCAACCTGGCCTTGAACCCCTCCAGGGATGGGGCAGCCACAGCTTCTCTGGGCAACCTGGGCCAGGGGCTCACCGCCCTCACAGCAAAGAATTTCTTCCTCATACCCAATCTAAATCTCCCCTCTTTCAGTTTGAAACCATTACCCCATGTCCTATCATTACACTCCCTGATCCAGAGTCCCTCCCCATCCTTCCTGTATGCCCCATTTAGTGACTGGAAGGCTGCTATGCAACAGGTCATCTAGAAATGTGTCACTGCAGACCAAATTTTTGGCCTATTTTTGATAACACAAAAGGTTACGTGTCCTTTTGAGGCGGATCGGTGGTGTCAACCTGTGTCACCGCATCTCCTTGGCTTTGAGTCGTTTTCTGAGCAGGGGGCTTTGGAGAGGCAGCAGAAAGAGCCAGGGATGGGGATGCGGATAGGGATGGGGGGTAAATCCCAGACCAGCTTCCCCGGCCCCATCCTGGATACACCATGCCGGCAAAGAGGGCGAATAGGCAAAATAGCCATGTTCATCTTAATGCCCTCCGCTCGGAGATGGTGGCATTATAAATGTGTCCTTTGTACTCCGTGCAGCTAATTAAAGGCAGTCCCATGGCAAGGAAATAAGAGAAGTTTATAAAAAACATTTGCACGGTTCTTTTTAATCTATACTTCTCCCTCCGCAAGCCAGATGAAGAAATGCCGGGGTTTAACTGGGCTCGCTCATTTAAAAATAAAAAGGGAGCGAGAAACAGAAATATCACGTCTTGTATGCAATTTCCATACAAATAAGAACTCATAAAAGCAATAAACATCTTTGTTTCAGACATAATTTTTTATTAAACGGGAGAGAATTAAATGATTGCACCGAGGATGGAATATGGCCAAATGGTGAAACATTTGGTTAGTATTAGGACAAGAAATCCTTGTTTTCCTTAAGGAGCTCACTGTGTCTTCTCCTGCCTGGCTAGATTTGGGTGAGCGCTGCGAAACATTCATGAACGTTCATTTAAATTCCTCATGGCTTTGGGGGATTCGACCGCATTCAGAGTTTTTGTTTGCTTTTTCTGGGCACATCCATGAAAATGGGTGTTTGTTTGCGCAAATATTTAAGGAATGAAAAGAAAAATCCCAAAGGTATTCACTAGTTAGCCTGGAAATGCTTTTTTTTTTAATATAGAAAAGGGATTTTTCGGCTTTCCAGTGGGGCGGGAGGAGGAGCCCCACGTGGGAGAGCGGCACCAATCCCCGCTTGCACGCGCCGGATTCACAACCGAGTAAAATATCTGGTGGGGAGTGAAATAAATTTGCCTCTGGTCGACGGTTTTGGGGATATAAACCCCATTTTTGGTGGCCAGTGCCGGCTTGACCTGGAGGCTGCCTTTGCGTCTCCTTGTTTCCCCTGGAGATCAGCCAGAAGGTGGAAGATAAACTGGGTTAAACTGGGGGGACTCTTCCCTGCTGCCAGCGCAGCACGTGGGACACAACTGAGCCACGTGTGGGGCTGCCAAACACTTTTCTATCTTCCCCCCCCTCAAAAAAAACCCCAAACCCAAAATGCATCTTTCTCTGTCCATCCGAGCACCCCATGGCTCAGCTCTTGGGCCTGGCTGGGACCTCTGGAGCCACCGTCCCGGTGGCAGCCGGTTGGCTCTAAGTCATCAAACCACAAATGTCACATCCGTGAGTCAGCTCTTGGTTGCCGATGGCTATCGGGATGAGGCGGCCTCAGCCACAGGGGCCGGTTTCTCAGCAGCCACCGCCGCGTCTTCAATGGAAACCTGCAGGGACGGCCACGGGGTGCCATGCTCCATGGGGCCACCAAGGGAGGAGCGAGGTGCCGGTGGCTCCAATGCTCTCGGAGCTTTCAACTGAGGGTTGGGAGTTGTTTTGCCGCGGGGTGAGCCCTGCGAAGGCTTGCTGGTGGCATGGGCTGGCTCCTCGGGGTGTCCATGTTGGGCTTGTTCACCTCTCCTTAGCTCAGGTTGCCGATGTTTGACATTTTTCCCTCGGTTTTTGTAAATCTACAAGCGTGCAGGAGCGGCTCATAAACTGTCACCGTCCGTCCATGCTCCCCGGTGAAAACGAAACGGTGTTTTACCGCGTTTTTGGCCTCTTTCTCCATCATGTTGGTGCCCTTATGGGCAGCTGCTGTTGCCCCACCACCTTCCCCAGGTGGCTTCGTGCCCTTGAGTGGGAGGCAAAGGGCATCAAGCCTCAGTCCTGGCATCCAGGGAGGGAATTTTACTGTTTATTTTGCAAATGCAGGAAAGCAGGCGCACTCTCAGCCCTGTTGGGCCAGGACACAGCGCTCAGTGCTGCTCCGAGGGAGCTGGGAATGATCCTGGGGTTTAGTCCCTGCTTTGCCGCTTCTCCTGGGCTCTCCGGGCCCTCGCGTCCGGTTGGTCGTAGCAAATTTCCTCCCGTCGCTGCACCTTCTTCGCCGCTTTGCTAAAGGGAGTGGGCAGTCCACGCGGGCACGGGGAGCCTGAGGGTCTCTGCTGACCCTCCACGGCCTCGTTAGCCTAACGAACAGGTGAGGTTCTGCCTAAAGCAGGGAGCATGGGGGCTTGGAGGGCCCCTGCGGAGCTGCTCCGCTCCCAGGGAAGGCAGCGGGGTTGTGGTCCTGTGCAGGGCAGCCTTGCTGGGGGAGCTGAAATCCCCCCAAGAACATCATCCGCCCCACAGGGGAAGAAATGAACCATGAGCCCATGGCGAACCCACCCCGTCCCCGGAATGCGGTGCTGGGATGGACAAACTGACTTCTCCTGGTCCCAGCCCTGCCCCTGTAGATGCTGGAGGAGGAGCGGGAGGAATCCCTGCGGTGGTGGAGCCAGTGCTGGTCGCCTTTGGCTTCTGAAAGTGGATGATGCCGACGGCCCTGGTGCGTTGGGCGGCCGTTATTTCTTCTCTGGAAGGTCGCTGAGTCTGTGCCTTTCCCCAGTTTGCCACCACTGTGGATTAGTCAGAGTTTCACAATCACTGTGTTGGGGGCTGGAGGCTTGGGCTCCTGCTGGGGCTGTCGTATCCTGGTTCTCCAGCCATTCCCCGGTGCTCCGGCTGTGTCCCGGCGTGGTGCCTCTCCTTGCTGCGCCCCCAGGTCACCAGGGGCTTTCCCGGAGGTGATGGCCCCAGCTCGCCCCAAGCAGAGGTTTCTTTTTACACCCCTCCCGTAACTGGCCACCGCAGGATTCCCGCTCGGCAAACTTCCTTTTAATGGATTTCTGTGTTTCTTCCTGACCACTGAAAACTGTAGCCCTGACAGTATTTCAAGTCGTTTTCTCCTCCTCCTCCTCCTCCTGCCATGCCATGCTCCGGGCAATGCCTCTGGTGGAGGCTGGGCGAGCGGGCACTGAATCACACTGCACGTGTGTAATGGTGTCACCGAGCTTTGCCACTGCATTTCCCTAAAGGCAGGTGGTTTGTCTCATCCTAGAGCATCCAAGCTGACTTTTTTAAATTTTTTATTTTTATTTTTTTTTAACGTATGGGCAACCTCCAGCACGATGGCGGTGCGTTGCACCGGGATCTGCGGTGCGCAGGCACAGGGTGGGAGGAATGAGCACACGGACCATCCCTGCCCGCAGCTGGGTACGTTATTGGTGTCTGCAGGTGGGAGAAGCACGGCAGAGCAGGGAGTGGGGAGCGGAGGCAGGGACACCCCCGGGGATGTCTGCCCAGCACCACGTGGCCACGAAATCCATTTTGCCTCCATTCATCCTCCCCTCCCGGGGAAGGCTTGTGCGCTCGGAGCTTGCCGGCTCCTGATTGACTGTCAGTGGCTTTGCCTTTTCCAAGGGCACCCTGCTGACTGGTGGCATGTCTTTTTTTTTTTTCCCC
>VWZL01003324.1:390758-411574 GCA_013396915.1 Stercorarius parasiticus
CCACCCCCGACCATTTCTGTGCCCCTGCGGCCCCCGAGCAGTTATTTGAAGGCAGCTTGCCCAGAGCCGAGGCTGTGCGGTGCCATATTTTCATGCCTTAGTGGCATAAATGCCGTCAAACGTAGAAAACGATGTGTTTAATATATTGCGGGGTCGGTGATTTCCGTGCTAACTCTTGGATTGTGATGGCTTTTGTCACCGGTGGCTCCTGGAGAGATTTCTGACTCCTTGGTAATTGCTTGTAAGGAAGAGCAGCTCTTCAGGGCTTCCCTCATTTGCACCGTTTTGGGGGGAAAAAAAGAGAGAAAGGCAAAGTGGGAACGTTCCCGTTACCTTTGAGAAAAGTGGCTGATCCATGAATTCGCCCATCGCATCCCGGCCCCGCCGGACACTGAGCTTCATGGAAGGGGAATTGCCAGCACCTTTGGGAAAGGCAGAGCTGCTCCTGGGGAGCAGGGGTGATCCCAGGAATCCCACGGCAGCGCTGCCGTGTGCCCCCCAGCTGGGAATGGGGGTGATCCCAGGAATCCCACGGCAGTGCTGCTGTGTGCCCCCCAGCCAGGATGGAGGTGATCCTGGGAACCCCACGGCAGCGCTGCCGTGTGCCCCCCAGCCCAGCGGGGGGTTTGGCCGGCCAGTCTCGGGATGCTTCGTCGTGTGGACCTGTGCTGGGGGTGGGGGGGAATTGTGTAAATCCACATGTCGGGGGGAAAAAGGGTTTTCTCATGGTTTTGTTCCAGTTGGAAGCAATTTGGAGAGGGGATGGGGAGCGGGAGGAGCTGCGCGGGGCTCGGGCGCACGGCGGGGAGGCTCGGGGCGATGCGTCGTGGCCCTTCGGGGTGTCATGGATGGGGAAATAAAACCTGTAGCTCTCCCGTTCCTGGCACATGGGGAAATTGGGATCTACGGAGTGGCAGATACGGGGGCAGGTCAGCGAGGGACAGCCTAAAATAGGCGAGGATGAGGAAGAGGGGATGGGATGGGAGCCAAAGAGGAGCAAGAACAAAATAATCCCCTGTTGCCGTATTCCTACGGGCAATTTTGGGACCCCGCGGTCTGCAGCGTGCCCCGGGCGCTGCCACCCTGGGAGATTTGCTACGGCTTTGGCAAGCGCATGGCGAAGAGATAATAAATTATTAGAGGGTCTTGCGCTTCTCAGAAGCTCGAAGGGAGACCCAGGACGGGGGCTGCGCCGTGCCAGTATTGTACGATTCCAGATCTTTATCTTGGCAAAAAGGCTTCCTCGTGGGGATGCCTAAAACTTGAACTTGAGATGTTTCTGTAATTAAAAGCAGGCTCAGTGCTGAAGTGCTCCCGGGGGGTGATAGTTTTGGGTATTATTTGGGTCTTTTGTTTTATTCCCCTGCTTGTCCTTAGCCTAGATATAAATACACAGACGTTTCCCAGTTTGTCCGGGAATTAGGGGAAAAAAAATTAAAAAAGAGGAGAAAAATAAGGAAGGAAGGGAAAAAAAAAAAAAGAAAACTAAGTAAATCAAACCAACAGGATCATTTAAATAAATAAATGACCTCACCGCTTCCTGAACAGTCACTTGTCAATGTAAAATTGCTATAATTTGTTCTAATTTAAAATGTGGTGCTTAAAATACACTGATTTCCCACTTTTCGAGACGCGTCCCCTTCCCTGGGGAGGAAGAGGAGGAAATCCTGAGTGACACTTTCTCACTTCCCTATTAACTCTCTGCTCGGGACGCGCTGCAGCCGTTTGAGATGGATGTTTAGGGAAATCCCTCGGGCTCCGGCCGGCCGCCCGGGAGCTCCGGCATCGCTCTCGCTGGTGAAGGACCTGCCACAGTGCTTCCTCGCGGTGGTCCTTGGGTCACAGGGGGATGACACGGCCTGGGGACATCAGGCTGATCCCAGCCGTGCTCCAGCCGGAGCCTGTGCAGAGCTCGTGGGTCTCCACTTCTCCCCGCTTCGATCCAGCCCCACGGAGGGTCCTACCTAGAGGAGGTAAAGGGCTTGGGATGGGGTGTAAGATTTTTGGGGGTGTCCTGAAACAAGGCAGGTTTGGGAAACCCTCAGGGGGAATGCAAGGTACTTTAATATTTCAGTTTTATTGGTGTTTTCTCTGCTGTCCGTCCAGCTGCCGTCGGGGTTGTTGGTGCCTGGGATGGGGCACTTGCATGGACCTGGCATGAGTTGAATCCAAGAGCCCCGGCCACCCCAACCATCCAGCTCCGTCCCACCCTTCCCCGTCCCATTTGTTCTTTGGATGGAGACGAATGAAAAGCAAACACCGGCCAGGGCGAGGGGCTGGGAGGACGGCATGGCATCGCTGCCATCGCTGCACGCCCCAGCAGGCAGCTCCAACAGGGCACGACCCACCGCCCGCTCTCACCGTCCGTCCACCAGATCCCTCAAAAACCTCCCGAACGCCCCATTCACCGCGGCCTTTGCAGCAAGCGGCTGGGGGAAGGCAAAGGACGAGGCTGAAGCCACATCTCTGGGAGCACGGAGTCGTCCCGCGGGCGATGCGGCAGCGGCCGGCCCCGGGGTGGGGAGGGATGAGGAGACGCCGGCGCGATGCTCGGGGCTCCCGAGTTCATGCAGGAGCCCTTGCAAATCGGTACTTGCTGCGAAAGGAGGGTTTCTCTGTTTGTATTCCCATCGCTAAATGTGTTTTGATCCCAGCGGGGAAATTTGCACCCTTTGGTATCTGCCGAGACCGTCCAGGGCATTGTTTTCTTGCAGAGGCAGTTCGGGACCGCTGTTGATACATGCATCGCAAGCAATTATGTTAAACTACCTCCTCCTCTAATTTCTATTCACCTCTATCCACTTAACCCCTTCGGGGCCCAATCCTGCAAAGACAAGGCAACGGGGAGTCGGGGCTCAGTGCTGCGGGGGGTGGATAAAAATCCCTCCGGGAGGAAGCCAGCCCGGCACTGGTTTTCCATGGGTCAGGCTGTGCGAGATCGCTCACCCCATGGGGGGTCACCCTGTCCCCCCCTCGGCAGGGCAGGGGGACGCCCCGGGGGACACCCGGTACCCAGGTCTTGCAGGGCATTCCCCGGGGAGAGCAGAGCGGGGACAAAAGCAGCCCGACCGCGCTCACAGCCATGGGTTTGCATCGCTCGGGCTGTAATCCCGGCCTCTAAAAGAGTATTAATAGAGTGACCAAAATCATACGTGCTCCAGTAAATTCACTCCTCTCATTGTTTTATTCGCCACATATAGTAGGTTCCACTTCTCCTTTTATAATCACCTGGCGTATAGTATCTTCAAAATCATTTCGCTTAAAAATGACCAATATTTTCTAAGCGGCGCAGTAGTGGGAGTCAGACCGGGGAAATGATTTTTGCTCGCGTTGTACAAAGAAATCGTTGTTGAAACTGGTTGCAACACCTCCTGCTTTTGAAAGCTTCGGGGAAAACCCCAGGGCATGATTCTCAGCTGGGGTGGAAGAGGCATACCTGCTCCGGCTTCGACATTAAATCCGAATCGGAGAAGCGGGCATTGATAGTGTCTTTGGAAGAGATTAAACTGGAGCAAAAGGGTCCTCTGGTGGATGGGGGATGTTTGGGGAATTAAGTTTTGTCGAAGGCTTCTTCCAGAAGGATGTTGGCGGCATTTTGATGCTGGCGGCGAGTTGTGCCGGGTGCTGTACAGATAAATAGCAAAAGGAATTCCTGCGTGGCCCAGGAATGCAGGTCCTGCGCCGGGATGCAGGTGTCAGGATACGGCGGCACTAAAAAGGAGAATTTGGGAGCATTGCGGCGAGGGGCTTGGTGAACTTCGCTCCTTTGCAAAGGGGCATGTTTTGCCCTGTGCCTCAGTTTCCCCATTTGTAAAGTGGATTTAAGAACCCGCGGCTGACATGGGAGCGTTGCATGTACAGGGAGGCTGCCATCGGTGGGCAGTTATCATGCTGATGGGACTGCATGTTGCTGGGTTATTAATCCAAGGCAGCCCCGCTTGCCTCGGGCAGGATTTGCAGGCTCGGGAGGACAGTGCAAAGGGTCACGGATTGGAAAAGAGAAATAAAAAAGATGAAAAAAAAAAAAGTCAATGCTAAAAGGCAAGTTTCATTTCAGGGAAGACAACAGCTGAAGGACCAGAACTATCAAACAAAACCACAAGATCACATCAGATGTCAGGGCAGGACACATCTCGTTTCTCCCTCTCAAAAGGGCTTATCAGCGCAACCAATCACTTTAATGATGTGGCGGAGGGAGGAAGAGGATTTGACTCAGAGTGAGATGAAATTTAGTTCCTAAGACCCTTCTCTTCCGCTGCCGGAGACCAGTCACCTGTTCTGCAATCAGCCAGAGATAAATCATATCCTGCAGCGGAAGGTGCTCAGACATGATTTTGCGTTATTTTATCTTGCTCTTTCCAGTGAATCTACGCAGTGTGGTGGGAGAGGGGGAGCGAGGGGAGGGAAGGAGAGGGACCCAACAAGCAAAGAGCATCCCTGGTGCCCGTCCCAGCCTCCGAGCCCTCGCACCGAGGCCGATGGCAGCGGGAAGGTGCCGAGCAGCCGAGCCCTGTGCCACCATGCTTCCCCGCACGGAGCTTCCCAGCCGAGCGCATCCCATCCCTGTGCCGCCCGCAGCCACAGAGCCGGGCACAAACCCCCATCCTGCGGTTACCCCATGCACAGCTCCGCTTTTTTGGCTTTGGAGGAGCGGTGTTGCAGAGAGGATTAAGGGTGCCGTGCAGGTAGCGTTGCTCTGGGGCTCTCGCTTATAGCTGTTGTGTTGTGTGCGCTGGCAAAGCTCATCAGGAGCTGTAATTACCCGACGTACCAGCCAGCCTCTGGAGATGGAGCTTGGAGCTCAGTCCTGGGATCGGGGGATATTAACATTCAAATGTCAGGGCTCGGCTCCAGCTCTGTCCTGGGGCAAAGGGGAAACCCAGCGCTCAGCATCCTCGAAACCTTGGGAAAGTTCGCGTCTGATGCGGGTTGCGCAGTGTTACCGAGGGCGCAGGACCGTCTGGCAAAATGCTGCTGGACCCAGCGGGCTGCTGCGTGGCCCCGCGGCGCCAGATGCGTCTCGTATCCATTAGCTGAACCCCGGCACATTCCTCGCGCAGGTCTGAACCCAGCAGATGGTCCTCCCCATCCTGGGCAGAGTATCCTTAACCAGTGTCACCCACAGGAATTTGATGCGCTTGCCCTAATGGAACAGGTTGTTAACTGGGAAAAACCAGCTCTGCCGGTGCTGCGCAGGTCCCATTTCAGGTTGTTAGATAGCAGGCATTAACTGCCTGTAAATTGGCATCACTCCACTGATCTGCGTAGTGACAGCTGAAAATCTGATCCCAGACTTTGGCTGAGGCAATACCAGCTGGAGGTGCTTGAGATCTGGCTGCTCCCTCCCAAGCACCCAGCTTTGAGACCTTCGAATCCGGGGTTGTGCCCAATTCCATGAGAACTGGATCACGGTCCCTAAATGAATTTGGCCTTCCTGGAAAAGGGGAGCAACTGCAGAGCAGTCAGCGAGGCTGGTGGTTTTTGCACCCTGGTACGAAAGCTGCAGTGTTTCCCGCAGATGCGCACCGATCTGCTGGCTTGCGACGCACCGGGTGAAATTTTCAGATCCGCAAATCGAAACTTTTAAAACCCACCTAATTCCCTCTGCAGGCTCAGAGTCAGGTTTTCAGGGGTCTTTGAGGACGGAAAGGTGCAGGAAAGCACTTGCGGGGATTTCAGCAAGGCAGAGCGGGCTGAATGCTAAAACCTGATGAATTTTACCCGGCCTGCTGCTGAGCATGCCCCAAGCTTTACCTGTGCTGGGAAGTGCTTTAAATACTTTTGCAAATCCAGAAAGCCTGAGTCTCCCCACTGAAACCCTGGGAATGGGGAGCCCGTGTCCTTCGGGGATTTGTGCTGAAGTTGCGTGGAAATTTGGGCGTGATGTTCCCTTTGATTTGAACACGGGCCATGGCTCTCGCAGCCCAGGAGGTATTGGAAATGCTCCCCTTGATTTCTGTTTAAATGTCGGAATTAACGCCCTGCTTTGTTTTCCTTCCAGAGGGCTTAGTTTTGGGGTCTCCCAGGGGAATAAGAGGACGTAGCAGAAGCTGCCCCCGCTTGCCAGGCCTCCCATCGCAGGGTGGGCAGGGAGAGGGGCCGAGGCGAAGTCAAGGGACCGACCCGTAAGCGAGAGGAGATGAGGGGCTTGCAAAGGCAGCTAATCAATACCAGGCTGCCTCGAATGAACATCTCTCCCGCTGCTGGAGCTTCAGACAGTAAAAAAACCTACTGTAAATGCAACATATCTCTCTGCTTCCTGCCAGCTGGCCGGGAGCCAGCCTATTTCCTTCAAAAAGAGGGATATTTATTTTCCTCCTTTTAGAGGCAGCCAATTCATCTCAGACCACCACCAGCTAAAAAAGCTTTATAAATTAGCAGCCTTTTTTTTTTTTTTNTATTTTTATTTTCATTCTCTCCCCCACCCCCTTAAATATTATTTTCCTTTCGTTGTTCAAGTTGGTGTAAATCCTCTGCCAGGACATGCGAGCCGAGGCGCATTGCGACACACTCCCCTTTCTCTCCAAGCTGGAGAAAGACAGTAGCGGTAGTGTCTCACGAAAGCCAGAGGAAACCAAAGCAAAGCCTCGCCGTGACTGATTCTCTTTCCAAATGGCGTAAGCAGGCCAACTTCAAACATGTGAATAATGAGTTATCTGTGCTTGACTTTGTTCGGCAGCAAAAGAGACGGTTCCTTCTAACATTTTCCTCCTGCTCCCTCCTGTGAACTTCTGGGCTTCAACTTTTAGAAGCCGGGCTGAAGTAACGTTGGCGCTTGCCGGCTGCTGCCGATCAACGGAGCTTGGTGGAGATCTCCATCACCCATGTCCATCTCCATCATCCTCCGTGGAGATGTCATGTTTGAGTTCCTTCCAGCTGCCGGGCAGCCCGGTTCCCGTCTCCACGCTGTCCTCCCCTCCACACTGTCCTCCCCTCCAGGTTGTCCTCCCCTCCCTCTTTTGCTGGCTGTGGGGCTCCACCAAATTCTTCTTGGCTGGGAATCTCCCATGGCGAGTCTCGAGCTGGAGGTGGGTTTCCACGGAAAACCTGAGGGATGTTCACATCTTGTGTTATAGGTGTGCAAAGATGAAACCACCCCAACATCTGCTGTAAGGGACAGGCCTGCTGTTCCCATAACACAGGCGTTTCACATGTGGCTTGTTTCTGGAGCACATGCTGGGACTTGATAGTCTAGCCGAGACTCAGACTGGGAAAAAATTCAACCCTCTGTAGAGGATTGGCGTGTCTCTCTGAAGTACCTATTTTGAGGGCTACAGGAGGGATTTGAAAGGTGTTTTGTGCATTGAGACGGAGTTTTATCCACTGCTGATTGCTTTCTTGTGGTCCGTTCTCACGGACGTGTAGAGACTAAGGCACCGGGTTGTGTGCAGCATCGCTGCACAGGCTGCTCCTGGTGAGCTCCTTCTCGGCTAAGCCGTGGAGTTTGGCTGTTCGCGTTTGAGCAGAGCCTTGCAGGGAGGATGGCGGGCGCTTGACGGTGGGATGATGGAGCCTTGCTTTGAAGGTGGATGAATGGGGGCCTCTGTGGCCGCTGGGGGCTGAGCTCGAGCTGCTGCCCCAGCCCATGCTACCGTCTCCTGGTTCTTGTCTCCTCCTCGGTGGAGCTGAGGAAATGATCTGCAAATGTGTGTGTTAATGAACATCCCCCCCCCCCGAGCTGAAACGCTCCGCGTTTCCTTCGCTCCAGCTTGCCGCCAGCGTTTCACAGCAAGACGTCTGGGGAGGGCCAAGCCACTTCCCACCATCTGCTCCCCCGTCCTTTGGTAGCACAGAGCTACGGCAGGGACGGGGACGAATGTGACACCCGAATCCGAAGCTGGTGAGGGCAGAGAGCAGGCTGTAGTTCCTTGTCTCTCCCGACTGTAACCCCATCTAGATCTAAACACAGATAAATCAGGACATCCCAGAGGGTGTTTTTTCAAATCAAATCTGCCAGCTCTGAGATTTTGGTATCACTCATGCCATGAAGTTCCTGGCGCCCCTTTCTACCTTTGATCAACTTTGAATTCTGCATCTCCGTAGTCTGGGGAAACGAGCTGCTTTTGGTGAACACCATGGTCAGCCTCCCCACTGCCTGGAAACCCCATCCAGGTGCCAGCTTCGGAAGCCACGTCAGGTTGCACACTCGTAGAAGGAAGAGCAGGATCTGTTTGGTCTTTGGAATGTTTTAATGTAGAAAGCATGTCTTTAAATCATAGCTTTGAGGGCCTGAGCTCCAGTGCGGCGCACACTGTTTCGCTGTCTGCATTCCAAGGAAACACCCAAAACTTCCAGTATGCTTCTTATTACTGGCCTGAAGTGTCAAATTCACATCGGCTCTTCCAGCTGGGAAGTGTTCAATGGGATCATTTGTTTGATATGCTGATACAGATCTTGTTATTACATCAGGATCGTAGGTGATCTGTCAATGTTTACATCATGTCATACTCAATATCAGAGTTAACTGATTCGGAAACCCAATCCAGCGTTAAAACCCTTGCGCTGTTGACAAGAAGTGCCCAAGGTCAGCAGCTGCCATCATTTTATAGCGCTGAGGACTGTTGTTTCCATAAATATTGACCTACAAGCCAGTGCTAGCGCAGCTGGAAACGCACTGCAAAAGCTCCAACCCAATGGCAGGTTTCATGCCCCAAAAATTCACATGGTCGGGGTGATTAAGACTTCTCCGACAGATTTCTCGGGATGAGGTCTGGAGCGGTTTGAAGTCGATTGAAAATCTGCCCACTGGCTTCGGGAGGCTTTGAGTCAGTCCTTGGGTTAAGCTAGAAACCACCTTCCTCTTCTCTAAGGTATGAGCTATTGTTCACTTGACGGCATTGGTTTCCTCTCCGTGACAGCTGTGGGTAGATGGGGAAGGGCTTTTAATGAAGCCAACCGCTGCAGAAATTAAAAAGCTCAGGTTGTTCTGATGAAAGAAACCCATTAATAGCGATTCTCTCTTGCGTGACAAAGTCTGACGTCCCCAGCTCTAAGTGACAAGCGGCAGGAAGTCCTGGGGAGACAGCCTGTACCAAAGCGGGTTGGCAGTCCACGCTGGTGGTTTCTTAACTCGTTCGCTGCCTTGTTTCTTATGGTTTAGCGCTGCCAGGTCCCACCAGTGGAGACGGGGTGGGATATGAACCGGAGAGGGTCTAGGAGTGCCGGGAAGGGTCCTGACCCCACCGCAGCTCCCCTCTGGGTTGTCACTCCTAAATGAGCCCCTGTGTTTGCCTTGACTTATATTCGCGTCAAGTTTTCTACTTGCTTTTTATCAAGGATAGTTTCAGGGTTTTGGGTTTTTGCTGGTAATTGCTGGGTGTCCCCGCAAACCATCCCCTTTTGGAGGGTGTAAGCACAGCCCTGCTATTTACTTGAGGCTTAAAAACCCCCACAGGGCTGCGTTTGCATTCAGACAGCACGGGGACCGGAGCAACCACACTGCAGCATGATGCAGCCACATGAAGCCCTGGGTTAAGTCGTACGGCTGAATAATCTTTAAAAACACTATCAGCACAGAGATCACTTGATTTATATTTCAGGATTTTCTCTGTCACATGCCAGATACTACCGCAGGATAGGGTTTCAGCTGAGATAGAGGCAGAGAATTTAATTTCCCTTAAATTTCTGTGGAACTTGGCCTTTGAAGTCCTTTTGGCTTCTCCACCAAGCTCTGTCTGAGAAAACTGGTCAAAGGTAAAATGTCAACCTATCTTTCTTCTTTTGAGCTCAAATGCATACTGAAATAATAAAATGGGGACCAAAACAAGACACCTCACTGCACACGGGTTCCCCCCTGGGGAAAGCGCAAACACCGTGTGACAGATGCTGCGCACGTCTCCGAAGGCCCTTGGATAACGCAGAGATGCCCGAGGTCTAGGGATGCACAAAGATTGGAAGAGATAGTTTAGGGTGTTGATTTGAGGTTCCCTTCACACAGCAGGGAAAATCTATTTTGAAAATACCGCAGGGTTTTGCTTTCTGCTGGGAGTTCATCCTGACCAAGTTTTGCTCGCTGGCGTCAGCACCTTTTTGTTCGGTTTGGAGTTTTACACACCCGGGAGCCTGGGGGTTATGGAGTTTGGGGGGGATGGTGGGGCTCACCTGGATGTGGAGCTCCCAGGGGAGGGTCACAGCCCCTCAAAAACTGTGGCTGGCAGTGGTTTGCTGTTGGGACACCCCTGGAGCAATGCCGGGGCAGGGAGCTCAGCTGGGAGCGGGAGATCCCCTCTGGAGTCGATGCTCTCCCCTCCCATCCGAGCCATCCGGCGTCTCTGTGGCCAGCCGGGAAAGGGCAGCTTGAGCGCGAGGAGCCAAGCAAACCCGAGATCAGAAGATATCAGACATCAGATTTAAAGAGGGGGAAGTCTGGGGACTTTCTGTGACTTTGCTATAAATTGACACCGAGCTCACGCTACGGCAGATGTGAGGGGGGGAGGGAAGTAGGGGTGCGAGCAAGAGGTGGCTGCGTTTTGCGCCTTTCAAAAGCGTCGCTTTTCTTCTTAAAAGCCACCAAGAACTGAGCTTGACGCGGTGGATGTCGGGCTGGAGGGCTGGATCTGATAAGGCTCAGCTCTCAGAAGAGCTGCAGAAGGGTTTCTTCCCAGCTCCTCTCCTACCTCCCCGGCGTGCCTGCACACCTCCAATGCCCCCGAGCTCTGCTCCCGATTATGCCAGGATAAGGCGTTTGCCACCTTGGGAAGGTCCTTTCATGGCAGGTGCAATGAGCTGGGGGGTGTTGCACGGCCGTCTGGCTGCGGCAGGTAAAGAACAAGGAGAATCCAAGGTCTGAACCCGGCACTGATGTAAAAACTGAAGCAGCTCCGGCTTCTCTGGAGTCCCTCCAGCTTTGTGCGGGTGTAACTGAGACTGGAATCCGGCCCAGAGAGAGTGAAGCCATTCGGCGATGATTAATATAGTAAAATGCGAAAGTTATGTATCAAGTGTATTTCATGCGCCTCTTGCCTCGGGACAATTAGCATAAATTTAATAATTATTGCCCTGTTCCAGCAGCTGCTACCTAAGGAGCTGGGAGTGCTTTACAAATGCTCATTAGTTGCTGCCCTGCCTGGGGGAGGTAGGTGAATAGTCTCCCCGTTTTACGGGTAGGAAAAGAGGAACAGAAAGAAGTGAAGTGAGATGGGCAAGGTGTGGTACTGGGGCTCCCATCCCTCCTCCCGCGCCTTCTCCAGCCCCGCTTGGCTCTGGCCCTGTTGGGTGGGCAGAGCTGGGGAGGGGGCTGGAGCGAGACGAGAGCTTGTTCTTTGTGCACTGAGCAAACACTATAGAAAATGTTTAAAATTCAACTTTTTGTTTGCTGGTTCCCCAGTCACCACCTTGCCAGGAGATGGGGTTCCTCCTGCCTTGCACGTGTCTCCCCTCCTTGTTCGGAGGGCTGGTGTAGGCTGGTCGCTTGGGCACGGTGCAGGGCACCCTGACCCCAGCGCATGCATCCTGCTCCTTGATCCGACGCTGACTTGTCGGATGATCTGGGACCTCCAGGCTGTGTTCCTTCTTCAGCAGGCTTCGTCTGTCTGAACCGTGAGGTCTTCCCATGGGTGCATGCCGTGCAAAGCCCCTGGAGAGCCAATCTCTGCCGGGGCCGCCATGTGTTACCCCCATGCCAATAATAGCAAACCACGAAGACAGAGACTGCGCTGACTTTGTGTTTAACCAGGGCGCTCTAGCCAAAGGGTAACTGATTAGATATCAGACTCTCTTATCATGTTCCAGGGCACAGACAAAAGCTAGAAGACCAAGCCAAACCCTTCACCGACCGCTACGGGGAGCTGGAACGGCTGCGCCAGTCCATGAGAGTCACCCCAACAACACCCAACCCCCGTGGATCCCTCAGCACCCCGAGCCACTTTGGGTCCCAGGCTCAAACTCCAATACAAGGTAACTGGCTGGATGCCCCAGCCTGGCGTCGCACCCCCAACCTTCGTGCTCCTGACGCGGGCGGGCAGGGAGTGGAGCCGTCCCGGCCAAGCAAGCTTCCCTCCGGATGGTGTTGTAGGGCTGGAATCCAGCTCTCCCCCGGGTAAGGAGCCCGGCATCAGGGACAGGCCAGGTTTGGTTGGGTTTCTTGACCCTGGAAGCCTTTTTGCACCCGTTAAATCAGCAGACGGCTTCTGAATCATAAACCCGGGTGATTTCGCTCTGTGCACCATTAGATCTAGGAAAAACCGAGCAGTTTCAGCGAGGGAGATCAGAGCAACGTACTTTGAATCCAGTAGCTTCTTTGACATGAAGGCGTAGACGGTTAAGTGTCAACTAGAAAGGGTGTATTATACTTTACATGCTAATCCAAATGGTTTCTTATCTTGTTGCATTGTGTTTATGCCAAGTCTGGTGATCCATCACCCGACTCCAGCATAATTCCCCACACGTATGCACACCTGCACGGCCGCACGCGTGCGCGCGTGCACGCGCACATACACACACGCACACACGCACACACACAGAGGCTTTGCTCTTCCCATATTTGCCATCGGCGTAGCCGAGCCCTCGGGCCTTCCCTGTGAATCTGCATCGCGGCTTGGCGTCAGGAAAGAGGGAGGAATTGCCACCAGAGTTACCCGGGAGAGAGGTCGGGCTGCTCATTCCCATGCATCTGAATTTCAGCCCCCCCCAAATTAAGCATTGCGCTTGAAAATAATCCAGCTGCCCCCGGCTTGCTGAGCTTCTCAGCACAGCCAGACGCCACTACGATGTACGAAGAGAGAGAGCGTTCTCCTGTCCGCATGTGAAACGTGCTCCTTTGCCATGCATTTTTCCTCTTGGAGTTGTTTTCCTTTGAAAATCAGGCAGAAATACTAACGGGATTTAAGGAATAGTATTTAAGCTGTTTTCATTTTCGAGTTTTTAGTGATTGGAAGGGTTCAGACTGAAAAGTTTCAAATGCCTTTGCGCTGCGTTTTCAGAAGTGATGCAGATGTTTGAAAAAACCCTCAGTGTCATTGGCAAAGAGGGTGTCTCCGGCGCAAAAACATGTTCAAAAACGTTACCTGAACTGTAAAAGCTGCCCCGCTCCTCCCAACCCAAAATTACAGCAAAAATTTAATTTATTTCTCATTGAAATGCAAATCTTTATGCTTGGAATTTTCATTGATATTAGCACGGTTTATGAGAAGAACCCGGGCATTTTGTGGAGGATTATCATTGATTTTTTGTTAAAAAAAGCGAGAGGGAGAGAGAGAAAAAGAATTTTATGGGCTCATCCCATTGGCTGCGTAATAAAGAAAGAGATTCTTGGGGGAAGAAAAAAAAAAAAGATGCGTATTTTAAATTAGCCCAGTCCCCTGTAGTGCCAGAAACCCAAAGAGCGTCGTTTGGAGCAAAGAATCAGGTGATGACACAAATTCAACAAGAAAAAAAATGAAACTGGCCACAAGCTACCGTCTGTGCCAAATTCCCAAATGTCAAGTGACAGCAGGAGTGGAGACACACAAAATTAGCCATCTCAAATCATTCCTGCGGAGTGAATCCAGAGTACCAGGAATGCTGCAAAAGGCAGTTCGTGCACGCTCGGCTCTTGGCTCCCTCGTTCCCAAGTTGGAAGAACTGCCTGAAAATTACTGTGGGCTCTTACCAGCGTAACTGGGAGCAGAAGCAGCTCAGTAATTTTAATCTCAGCCCTGTCCTTTTGACACAGCACCGGCTATAACCAATCATAATAATAATAATTAAAAAAAAACCCTCTTTCTCTCACGCACATGCAGCTTATTCACAAAGATCATAATTTTTACCCCAGCAAGTGGAGCCCAGCCCGTGCCAAGAATAACACAGGAGTTAACAGGCCTGTAATTCTCACGACTTGGCACGTTCTTAGGTAACACACACAGGAGAAGACGATTAGCAAAAAAGCCTAACGAGATATCGGTTAGGAGGGATGAAAAGGGCAGGCTGGAGTTCACCCGGCCCCCGCTACCTTTTACCTGGGTGCTTCCCAACTTTATCGTTTTTAGCATCTTTGCGTCCCTGCGCAGGGATTAAAAGGGGGCCAGGGAGGGTGGAGGGGCAGGTTTTCCCTCTGCGAGCACCTACGCCCAGCAGCCCTCCACTCGTGTGCCGGAGATGGTTGGCCTCCCGGTTTTGCTGACCGAGCAGTTTGAGCCATCGTTTCCTAATCCGCTTCTGGCAAAACCCGGCTGGGGAGGCGAGATGCTCAGAAAGAGCCTCGGCCACCGTGGAGGGGTTCGGGCACCTCAAATCCCTGAACGCAGCATGTGGGGTTTGGGCTGTGAAGCAGACAGACATGTAGGAGACAGCGTTGATCTTTGGGAGGAACTGGGGTCCTTTGGAGATGTGTTTGCTCTGGCCCAGTCCAATCTTTCCTTCCCTGGAGCGAAGGCTGTGGCCACAGTGGAGATCACGGCAAGGACGCTGGTGTAAATGGGAGAAGAATCTGGCCCTCGGCCGTTTGCAGAAGACTTTCAGTAAAGCAGCCCCTGAAGGTTATAAATAGCCCCCATGTAAAACGATCATCCTGAGGTTAAATGGTCTCAAACCAAAAACCTCCCGGTAAGAGAAAACCGATCGTTTCTGAAGGGCATGCCAGGAAACATGGGAGGAGAGCACGCTCAGCGCCGTGGCCGAGGGGTCAGATCCTGCTCTTGCGCTGGTTTCCCACTGCCCAGTGTCAGGGAATCTCAGTGGCTTCAATCTTACTTTACCCCGTGCAGAGGGGCAGAGAATCAATCCCTTCCTATGCCTGCCTGCAAACGGGACAGACATTTGCATCCCTCCACAGAGCAGATTTCATCCCCATTTCCACTGCTGTGGGGGGAAAATAGGGTAATTCTGGGTTCACCCCAGTATATCTGCGATGGGAATCTGGCCCGGCAGCCAGGCAGGTAGGGCAGGCAAACCCTCATCAGCTGGCGCTGCTTCCCTGGCTTCAGCAGAGCAGAGCAGTTTGCCCCCGTTGAGGATTTGGCCCAATACTTCTCCAGTGAGGTCTGGAAAATCTGAGGTTTTGAAATCCCGGCTCTCCTGTCTCCGCAGCGAGACAGCAAGCTGTCATTAGGATGGCTCGAAATGGTTCCTTATTACGGGGCACGCGAAGCCAGAGCCTTGCGTGCTTGCTTCATTTTGAGTTTTGTCGTCTTAAAAAAAAAAAAACAACAAAAAAACCCCCATCAAGTAGCTCTCAGAAGTGAAGCAAGATGTTAAAGGAACTTGCTTCTGCCCGCCTTCGGCTACTTCTCCGGGCCCCCTTGCTCTGGGGAAGTGGGATGGTGACAGACACACGAGGAGGACCGGGATGGTCCTAGCAGCCCCCAGTTCTCCGCACGCTGCTTCGCCCTTGCCCGTGTTGCAGCCGTGGTTCATGCTGAACCGTTTTGTTCCCATTGCAACAGCAGAGGACCGCCCACGCAGCCGGCCCCTGTGTTCTAGCTTTGTGGTGGAAACATCTTCAACCACTCAAAAGCAATTGTGTGCATTGTCCGGCAACATGTAGGAGCCTTGCGTACACGAGGACAATTGCAAAGTGATTTTAAATTTAATCTACTCAGTTACAGAGCAAGCTGTTTTGATTAATGCACTTAACATCCCCTCGCACACTCTTCATAGTGCTCCAGCGAAACCAAATTCCCCTGACTTCACAGGGAGAGCAGTAAACGCTGGATCCTTTTGCAAACTCCATCCTGCCTCTCCCTGCCTTAGCGTCTGCTGAATGGTTTGGGAGACATTGTCTTTGCTGGCGAAGAGCTTTCAGATCTCCTGATCTGGAAACTGCTCAGCTTTAACCAGCTCGATTTCCAATCCATTACTTAAAGCCAGCGCAACGTTTTTAACGTAGGCCAGTCATCAGCAGAATACCTCACCATATGCATTTAAAGTGAAATCTCTCTCTCTCTTTTTCTTTTTAAATATACATTTTTAAAGTATTACATTACTTTTAAGAAGCCTCTTGGCATAAGCAGCGAGTGCCCTATTGTTTCCGAAATGCAACGTGGCTGCTCTGAGGTTAAGTCCTGAATTATGGGCCCAGCAAATACACTGAATTGCTGCTTCCTAATCCCTGTCCAGATTGACTTATGGTTTCTTTAAAATATCCGTTTCTTAATGGATAAAAACATTCTACCATGGGCAGAGACTAAATTGTTTCCAAAGGAAGCTAGGCAAGCATTAGTGGGAAGAAAACATATTGTGGGATTCAGCTTCAGCCTCAAAGGAAGGAACACGCTTAAGATGGGTTTCCTGCCTGCTTTCAGGCTCCGCAGGCTTCTGTGCCTATCTTTAAACTGCTTTTCTGCTCCTTTCAATTACATTTGCCCACTGCACGGTGGATGTCCCTTAAATGAATTTGGCCTGTAACGGTCAAAGATGAACCACAGACCAGTGCTGGACGGCAGCATCCCCCGGGGAGGGAGTCCAGGCACCCGCCACCGCTGCTTTTGCCACTGACATGCAGCTGCCTCCGTCCCCCAGCCGCAGCTCAGGGTGCCAAGGTGCTGCAGTTCCTACGAAACAGCAGCAGACGAGCGAAATAACAGACGAGCTTGCAACGAGCCCAGCTGAATTTGCCTCAGGCTCCAGGGATGCCATCCTGCCTTTGACGTGGGATTCTCCAATGTGCTGGGATTCTCGAATGTGCTGGGATCCACGCTGCCGGGTTCTGAGTGCCGATGGGGAGCCTGCAGCCTGGGGTCCCGCTGCGGGAGGGCACTGCCCGCCTTGCCGGGCTGCGGTGCAGAGCAGGGCTGGAGCCCCGTCTCCTCTCACCCCATCAGCCTCCCCTATCACCCTGCCGCTCCGCAGTGGGTTTCCCATGGCAGACTTGGCCTGGTCCAAACCTGCTCGGCAGGCAAGGTGGTCTAGCTGCAGGCTGGGTTGTAAATCCAGCAACTTCCTTTTATGTAGTCAGGGCTTGTTAATTTTTTTTAATACCCTTTGAATACAGGTAAAGAGCAAAGCGCAGGCAGGCCAGAGGGAGTGCCTGCAATCAAGGGGAGCGCTTCCCGTTCAGCCCACCCACCCGCTCCAATTAGCACCGTTAGTTTATTCATTAGCTTTGCGGGATGGAGAGGCGGGGATTGAGCCCGATGCGGTGCGTGCCGGGCAGGGGGATGCGGGCAGAGGGATGGCGAGGAGAAGAGAGAGGCTGTGGCGGGAGAGGAAGCTGGGAGAGCCTGGCTTGTTTAGTCTAGCAAAAGGCAGGCTGGGAGCAGCGCTGATTGCTTCTGTATAAATACATCCAGGCGGTAAACATCAGGGGGGGAGAGGAGCTAATGTAAGCTATGAAGGACAGTGCTGGCACAGGAGATGGGGCTGAACTGGCCCTGAATAAATCCAGACTGGATGTTAGGAGCAGGGTCCTCCCTAGATGGGTCCAACGAATGGCTGGGAGCATCCCAGTGGACCCAGAGGAGGTTGAGATGCGGTGTGTGATTCACTGAGCTGGGAACAGCTGGGAATTTCCCTGCCTCGCTGCCCTGCCCACCTGTATAGACCGGGCGGCTGTTGCCCAGCATATCTGGGGTCTGATTGAAAGTGCTGGGAGAGGAGCCAGGAGAGTGGCGTTAGGGTTTGCGCTGCCCACCGGGGTAGGTTTGGGGGCTGAGCGTGTGTCTGTGTGGCAGCACGCCGTACGTGAAGAGAATTAGAAAACTGAGCAGCAAACGTGCTCGGCAATCTTGAGGTGGTGCCTTGGCGATGCTGTGATAAGCGACATGTGTGTTGTTGTGTTTTGGTTTGGGGTTGGTTGGGTGTTGTGTTTTTTTTTTTTTCTTTTTTTTACAAACTCTGCAGAGGAAGTACTTGCACCCAGTTCGTGAGCTGGTTATATCAGATACAGAACAATTGCTCCATGGGCGTGTAACAACGGATGCTGTTCACACCCTCATTTTTTTTCAACACCTCCCCTCCTCCCCCAAAATAAATTTTGCTCTGTTTTTCGTGGGGTGGGAGGAAGGGGCCGTTTTCTTTTTTAGTTGGCTCTGACTTGGAAACGAATGAACTTGTTCACATATGTGACAGAGGCATGAGAGCGTGCCTGCATGCGTGGGTGGGGAGGAGAGCGGCGCCTTCTCTAGAGATGAGCTGGGTCTTCAAGAGATCAAATGCATCTCGTGCACCTTCCCCGTACAGAGCAGATTCTCTCCATCTTTGGCAACCTGCCTCTCCGTGCTCCCAGATGGAGCCGTTATGATCAAGGGAAGGAAGCAGAGAGGAAGAGAGGTCAGAAAAATGCTGAAAGACAACGTGGAGGTCCGAGCATCACAGAAACTAGTGGAGAAAAAATAGCCAAAGGTATATACAGAGAAGGACTTTCTGTCCCCGCTCCGTCTCACGCATGCATGCGTATTATATACATAAGCATAAAGTATCATTAGTGTTTACATTGTCGTCAATCATCGTGGCATAAGACAGGAAAGGAGGGTTTTTTTTTTTCCCCCGGGCTATATTTTTCATGACAATTTTGCAAGGCACGTATATGCACATAAATAAAATGGTGATGTATGGCCAGGCTGAAGGTATTTATATATTCTGTACACTTGGAGAGTGCCACATTATCAAGTTCCCTTTAAATTTCCTTTATTCTCTCTGTGTGTACCACACGCTATGAGTATTTGTGTGTGTTGTATAATGTACACACGCGCTTAGGTTTAGCGCTGACTTTATTCAATGAGCCACGGCATGTTCCCCACATCTCTAAAATGGGGACCAGAGAGTGATGTCTCGGGTGCTGTGGAATTGCTCAGCTTTCATGCGTCACTCCACGGCCCCAGATGACAGATAATCTCCTCCTACTGCTGTACATCGAGCCCTGCAGCACTGAAGAGGTCCTGATATTTGCTGCCCTTTCTTCTCCCCAGGCAGAATAGGTATTTTCCCGGGTTAGGAGGCAGTGCAAGCGCCCACTGCTTTGCTGGGATGGATGCACATCAGTGCCATTAATCCCTAAAACCTCTTGCAGGGCCCATTGCCTCGGCTCCACGAAGGCTTCTAGGGAACTCTGACCAGCTCCACCAGTCCTGACCCAGCACGGGCGCGGGGACCAGTTGCATTCCATCCAAGGCAGCTCCCAAACCCGGCGTGGTCTTAAGGGAGGCAGCTGAACACACCCAGAGAAACCTCTGTGGTCGGCAGCCTCCCGAACCAGCCTCCCCACCTCTGTGCTCACCACCGGCCCTGGCCGCCCTGCCCAGCTCTGCCGCCAACCCGCCGAGGTTCAGCTCCCATCACAGGCAGCCCTTTGCACGTTATCTACTTGCCAGCCACCCAAGAAAAGACTGTATTGTCTCCGAGGGCGAAAAGAAAGCTGCTGTGTCACTTGAGCGCGGTTGTTTTATCTGGAAAGGGACTGAGCAGCTTTGAAAGCCTGTTTCTATCCAGCTCCGCGTGTGGGGGGACTTGGGGGTCCTCAAAAGGTGCAAATTGCAGCTGCACAATTAAATACCGGGGTGTGTCCCGGCCTCCGTGGTCCCCTGGGCAGCACAGCCCTAACAAGGAGACAGTGGCATTACTAATCAGGGCTTTGACCTTTACATGGCTTTTATTTAATACACATTCCACACTTCCCCAAACTCCCATCCAAAACATTGACATTTCCGCTGATAGATTGGGTCAGATTTTGGAGTAGTTGGGGGACTCAATTCACTCTTACAATGGTTAAATTCTTACAGCTAAATGGGCTTATTCAGTTAGTGCAGCAGCTGGTGCGATTTCGAGAAGAAAATAAACATTTCCTTCAAATATTTTGATTGGCAACTGGACAACTGAAATACTCAAGCTCGGATTGCCAGGGTCCAAAAAAGCAAATGGGGGCTGGCCGGCGAGTGAGCGAGGAAGCCGTAGTAAATCCTCCGAGGCAGGGCTTCCACGCAGACGTGTGTGTGCGTGTGTGAGATGCGCCGGGCTCCGACGGGGACAGCGAGATGTTAAAGCCCGTTGTCGGCTGTGATTTCCAAGGGAGCGCAGGGCCCGAGGGTACAGCTTCACCCCCTCCTATTTCCCTGGCGTTTGCTTAGCACGGTGCTTGCTCCGAGTTGCCGTTTGATGGCTGGCTGAGCGTGACGGAGGGTTGCTTTGCTGCTGAGTTAGGTGGTTATGGAGGGTATTAATGGCGATGTTTTATTTGGACCTTGCTGGGGCTGTTTCAGCAGGGACCTCCTTGGATGCAGGGCAGCAGGGATGATGCCCCCGGCCGGGATGGCGGGCATGGGGCTGTGTGGCTCTGACCTGTGCAGATCCATGAGGCAGAGGAGCAGCCCTGATGTGAGGGAGCCAAGATGGAGGGGCAGCTGAAGAAGGAATGGAGGGGCAGCCCTGAGGTGAAGGAACTTGAGGTGGAGGGGCAGCACTGAGGTGAAGAAACCAAGATGGAAGGGCAGCTGTGAGACAAGGGCACTGAGATGGAGAGGCAGCCCTGAGGTGAAGGAGATGGGATGAAGGGGCAGCCCTGAGACGAGGGTGCTGAGATGGAGGGGCTGCCCTAAAGTGAAGGAGAAGGGATGGAGGGGCAGCCATGAGGTGAGGACTGAGGTGGAGGGGCAGCCCTGGGGCGAGGGCGCCGAATTGGAGGCGCAGCCCTGAGGTGAAGGAAATGGGATGGAGAGGCAGCCCTGAAGCAAGGACTGAGATGGAGGTACGGCCCTGAGGTGAAGGAGACGAGATGGAAGGGCAGCCCTGAGGTGAAGGAGACGGGGTGGAGGGGCAGCCCTGAGGCGATGGCGCTGAGGTGGCGGAGGGACCCCGCCGGGAGAGCGTAGGGAGGCCGCAGGGCTCCCCGCCGCGTTGGCGGCCCGGGCCCGCTCTCTCCCCGCTGGGTGCCGGTCCCCGCCTGGCGGCTCCCCCCGCCGAGCCCGGGC
>VWZL01003325.1:0-230000 GCA_013396915.1 Stercorarius parasiticus
CCTGACAATTCTATGATTCTACTTCAGAGATATTTGTTTAGGAATGGGCAGAATCTGCAGTTGTGCCTGTTTTTCTGGTGTCTGACTAGCTCTGTGTTCTTCAGATGATGAAATGACATAAGGTAGGGGCTGGTTTGACTCCTTAATTTCTAAATCTCTTAAAAGGAATATTTTTCTTTTTCTTTTTTTTTTTTTTTCAATTTTGTCCATATTGCTTCTGCTCTCACATTTTTCTGCTTTCTCTCTAAGGTCAATTTTTTGCCTTTTTCAATTACAGTTTTGTGATTATTCTATGCCTTTTTATTTTTCTTTTTTTAACCTTCAGTTGGTTTTGATACGTTGTTTTCCAGAAAACCTGTTTCTTGACTCATTTGACTGTGGATAAGGACGTGTTTTTCTTCTTTCTGGTACAACAGTGGCTTGTTTCTACTCACATTTTCATGAACCTGGGATCAAATAATTTATAAAAATAGAAGAGGAAACCACTTTCCATGCAACTCAGATGAAACAGAGTTTACACTTGTGCATGGAGCAGGTCAACATGTAGTGCATCTGCTGCACTATACGCATCGACTCTAATCAGAAAAGAGGACAGTGGTGCGAACAACATATTCATTTAATTCTCAAATCAATGTGTGTGACGGAGTGTGTTCAAATGCTATAAATAAACAGTGGATGACTCAGGACGGAAAAAAACTTGACTGCTGAGTGTGCTGCTGAAGTTCACTCATTTTGTAGCTAAAGATCGCTTGAAGAAAATTTTACTGTTCTTTGCATTACTGGAAAACTGTAACTTCTTATAAAAGAAAAAAGCTAACATTATGTGTAACATGGTGCACAAGCCAACACTCTCATGTGGGTTTTTTGATTAATGACCACAGTTTCCTGATGAGCATACCCATGAGAAAAGGTGATAGGGGTAAGCCTGCGATGGCACTGGGATGAGTGTGAGCTGTTCCTTGTGGCTGGGGTAAGAGGACACTGCACTGGGGCAGTGGTGATGGGAAGGAGTGGTCGGGGAGAAATGCAACAAGGTAGGAGAGCAGGGTGTAACAGGATACACTGGGAAGAGGCCCTGGGCTATCAGGGATCCCACAGAGGCCAACACTGTGGGAGGGAGGAGGCACTTGAAGGGATAGTGAGTCAGTGGCTGCGCATACCATGGGGGAGCGTGTCCCCAGATAGAGGTCTTTCTGGAGACATGGCAGTAGCAATGTCAAATGCTTTCTAAGCTGTATATTAGCACCAGCAGGTCAAAAAATAAATGACTTGTACAGGAGCTATCAGAGCTGTAAGGCTAAGAGAATGTGTTGCCCTTTCCTGGGTTTTACGATGACTGAATACAGTGTAAATCCAGTGTCAAAATTGCAAAAACCAAGCCATCCCCTCTATGTTTCTTTATTCTCTGTCACTGTAGAGAGAGAGTTTTTTTAATCTCTTGCTGAATCAAACTATGACCTCTCAGTCCCCAAAGGTTCATAACTTGTTAATGAGAATTTCTGGGTTGTCCAGATGCTGCTGCAATACAAATAATAAGTGGATATATTGGCCTTGTAGCAGCTATACAAACAACTTGAAATAAGGAAGCTGTATGTAATTTCTGATCTTTGAATGACCTTAGTGTGAAGCCCTGAAGGCTTGCCCTCGTGAAGTGTGATTTCCTACCAGAATACATGTAAGTAGAACATATTTTAGAAAGGAATGTTCCTAAGGATTTAACACAGTCGGTCTTCACTTTGGCTGCTGTAAACCATGGAGGTTCACATATAATGAAAAAACAAATGTTTTAATATACTTTACTAGCCAAACTTAAGGAAAAATTCTGTCTCACAAAGGAAAAGACCTTGGGAACAGTCATGTCAAAATCAAATCCCTGTTGCATGCTATAGGGATAACATGCTTCCTGCTGAAATGCTTAGCAGTGTTCTTGAAGTAGGAACTAAAGAACATTATTTGCAAAAATGAGAAGTCAGAAGGTTAATTTGATTATCATGGAGCAATCCTTCCTACCAACTGAGATACCTGTGCATCTCAGTAAACCCTGTGTCTGACTTACAGTACTACTTCTCTCTTGTTCCTTTCTAGGGGTACAAGGGTACCTGGCACTAAAGTGTAACATTTTCAAAGAAGGCCATAGTTCCTCAAACTCTGGGTTATGTGCTTTATGTATTTGAAATGTCCCATCCTTTATGTATAGATTTTTCGGTATTTTGTTCTGAAATGTGTTTCCTTGCCAAAAATATATTTAGATGCAATAGGAAGTAGGTGCAGAATTGTGGTAAAACAATTCATTGCCATTATGCTTTATCAGCACTTTGAGTGACAGTTGTTATAGTTGAATAATGTACTTACAGTACAAGTACAGTAGAAGTACACTTAACGCTTCTCTCTGAGTAGTCCTCTGTCATTCAGGAGAGAGCATGTATTTTTCAATGGTGAGTAATCATAGAATGGTTTAGGTTGGAAAATACCTTAAAGATCATCTAGTTCCAACCCCCCTGCCATGGGCAGGGACACCTCCCACTAGACCAGGTTACTCAAAGACCCATCCAGCCTGGCCTTGAACACCTCCAGGGATGGAGCATCCACAACTTCTCTGGGCAACCTGTTCCAGTGTGTCACTGCCCTCATAGTGAAAAATTTATTCCTGATATCCAATCTAAATATATCCTCTTCCAGTGTGAAGCCATTACCCCTTGACAAACCACTACATGCCCTTGTAAGAAGTCCCTCACCAGCTTACTTGTAGGTCCCCTTCAGATACTGGAAGGCCACTGTAAGGTCTCCTCGGAGCTTTCTCTTCTCCAGGCTGAACAACCCCAACTCTCTCAGCCTGTCACCATAGGACAGGTGCTCCAGCCCTTGCATCATCTTTGTGGCCCTCCTCTGGACCCACTCCAACAGGTCCATGTGCTTCTTGTGCTGAGGACTCCGAAGCTGGATGCAGTACTCCAGATGGGGTCTCATCAGAGCAGAGTAGANTAGCAATACATTCATTTATGTAAAACTGGGATTCAACAAAGCTTGATGGTAAATGTGTCAGTGTTTTAACAAGATTCAAGATGGCAAGGCACACTTGGTTATTTACTGCATAGAGGACAGGGTTGGACCAAGCTATTGGGGAGACCCTCCCATTGAGTCAAGGTTCAGAAAGGACCGCTTTGCTTTCTAAACTTCTTCTCAGAGAGGAGTCCAGGTGTGGCTGGATCCAGTCCTAGTCCCAGACTTTGTCAATGGTTTATGTCTAAAGGATTATATATGCACAATCAATCCTTTATATCACTTAGCTAAGATTTCAAAGTTTAGCATGTGATTAGTCACTTACTGAGAATCTATTGTGGTAAGGTATCTCACAATTCTGAGAAGTAAATGTAACCTTGAGAGGCATCCCTGCTCAAGGGGAGATCCTGGGGTGCAGCCCACTGCTGTTCAGGAGAGTTCAAAGGGCTCTTGGGCTGTTCACTATTTATGGGGATAAGATGGCTGACCTGTAGTCATATTTGCATATTGACCATAGTACCAGCATTGCTCAAGGTAGTCCTTGGCTATTGTGTTGTTATCTGTCTCACAGAAACCACATTGAGCCTGGTGCAGCCATCATAACTACATGCACCCATTGTGACCACCATGGCTGCTTATCACTTGGGCAGAGTTACAGGAGATAAAGGTCAGGTTGGCATGTGGAGAGGGGGAGCACACCACCACAAGGACACAGCAGATGCATGTTTGCAAGGGAAAAGGCAACATTTAAAATAATCAGGTATAAGAAGTACAGAAATAACAGAGGTTCCTGTGAAATGTGAATACAATGGATGTGGAGTCCATTTCTCATATAGCTACTTTGTACTTGGTGACACATTGGATTCTATGCTCTTCCAACAGAGGGAGCTCCTAGAGACATCTTAGAATGACGATGCCCATAAACGACCTCTACATTAAAAAAAATTAAAAAATTAAATCCTCTGCTCCAAAATGTGAGTTGGTGTTTGGTTCTGGAATTCTGTAAAGCTATGGATTAATTTGCCTGAACTGTTCTGGTTTGAACTCTTGCAGGGAGAGTAGGAAGGCTCGCGACTAAAATTTGCAGCAGAGCATTAGCAAGGTGAACAAATAAAAGAAAATTTTGGCATGGAAACCAAAGGATGTATTAGAAAGCTGCAAATGACAATTCTATGGCATGCAGAAAAAATATAATTATCCCAATTTGTTTATGTAAATGTGGATGATGACATCATCTCAAACAGGACAACTTTAACAGTAACAACTGAAATTTACGTTTTGTTATTAGAACTTCTGGCATGCCGAGATTATGATGAACGAACAGCAGCTGGTTTATGACACTGGAAATGTCTCAAGCCTCTTTGTAAATATTCTTGATAGAAGTTTGACGCTATGAGTCCTAGGGAAATATTTGACTAGCCACAAAAACACTGAAGGCAGAGAATGTCCTACAAACTTGAGAAGTGTTCCAAACCTTCATTTTTTCCATGAGCTCTTCTCTAATTTTGAAGGTTGATGCCTCAGGTGGTAACTGACTCTTTTGTAGTGTCTCTTTGTGCCATTCATTAACTATCTTGTTTCAAAACTCCAAAGATCTGTGAGGCTGTGTGATTTTGGGGTCACTCAGCCCAGAGGCACATAGGAAGCTAAGCAATCAAGGTATCTGTACCTAGATAGCAGTAGGTTGCACTTTCCCAGCTTACCTGGTATTGGTACTTATCTGTCCATTCAAGACTTCCTTAGTCAGAAAGTCCCAAGAACCTTCTTATTTTGTTGATTTCTGGAGCCTTTCTGAAAGGCACCACAATTGTTAGCTCTGGAACAATCTATGTCTGTTTGACTTCCTTGGGTACAAATGTGTATAAACATTTGGTCTCAGGTTGCTCAGGGAGGCACTTTTGTCAAGATCTTTCATTTGCTTAGTGTGAACTGGTAAGGAAGTATTCTCGTGTTTACTGTGCAGCATAAGTAGTGCCTAACTTCACGGCTTCTCTTGCATGTAAAAGAAATTGAATATTAATTTAAGTACTTTGCACTCATATAGCTGCTGAAAAAAGCTCAGAGGGGGCTGTTACTGTTGAACTAAGTAACAAAATAACATAGAGTGCAGACTAGTATGAACTTCATATGGATAAGCTGCATAGCAGCTATGAAAATCAGTGCATGAACATTTTTCATCCCAACTATTTTTTAACAGAAAAAGAGAATGGTCCTGAAAAGTATGATGAAAAAAACTCTGTAAGCTATACAAAGCTATACAAGCTTCCCTCCACACTCTGCCCTTCTTTTTTAACAGGTTTTGAAATGTTATGAACAGGTCAATTCAATATTCAGCAAAGATTCTTTCAATTCAAGGTGCTTTTATCATCACAAGAGAACTTTTGAGGGTGATAAGATTCACTTTTAATTGCATTAGTCAGAAAAAGCCGAATAAAATATATGCACCTTTTCTTTTTAGGTGCAAACTGAAATTAGAATCTACACTTGTAGATTTGCAATGAACTATGTCACACTCTCATAATTCCTCTTTTTCCTTTCTTTTTTGTACTTACCCTGAAAAGGAACCCTTAACTAAGTTAAAATAGTATTCAAGCCTGTATTTAAAAATAAGCTTCTCCTTCCCTTCTCCTTAAAACTGTTATGGTCATTTACATTTGGGAGAACAGGTAAGTAGACACAGTGAACGCATTTTTTTCCCCACTATATTTGTATGTGTCAGTATAAGGGACAGATCCCCTCAACATCTCCCTCTTACCCCAAACCAGCTCTAAGAATGCACTATAATTAGGGACTTCAGCTGACACTAAGAATCTGCTGGTTCAATTTCTGATTCTCAGTTTCTCATACAGCAGGTAAACAAATACTCACAGGAGTAGGAATGATCATGCACATAGACTCCATAATTTTTGGCATCCATTTTAGCTCTAAAGATACAATGCAGAAACAAAATCAATCTGATTTTATAATATGGGAAGAATTTGCCTTTATTTCCTTTTTTTAAAGTTTTATTTTTGCATGATGACAGGTCCTTCGGCTTAAGGGGAAACTCTTACTCTACTAGAAAATGAGCAGTCCACACTGGCATAAAGGACTGCTTTGTAGCCCGGCTGCCTGATGGCACATTGTCTGATGCTCAGGGGTCTGGGTGAATGAAAAGCTGTTTGAAATGAGTCATCTCTGTGAACCCCTATGCTTTTGCATTCCCACACTCCTGGAGCGAACTTTTTAATGGGCAATTGAGACTCAGAAACATCAGAAATTTAGACAAAGATTTCTTAAATAGGCTGATACCTGCACAAATGCCGGCAAAGAGGAAACTTCCTAGAAGTATCTCTTGTGGAACAGCAGACTTGCTCCAGGGTTTCCTAATAGACCCTAGAAACGGATATAATTTTTTCACTGCTTTAGAGGGGAAAAATGTGAGGCATAATGGCAGGAAAAAAAAAGTACTATAGTGGTAATTAAAAGCTCATTCTATCGAGCAAAGTGTTGATCAGAAAACATTTTGAACAGCTCCCTTCTAATCTAAAGAAGAAAAATAAAGTGATTTTCAGTATAAACACACTGGCAATACAAAAATATACTAGTAGAAATATTTCACATTATGAGTAACTCTTAAAGGAAAGGATTTGCGAGGTATTCTTGATAAGGAGGTGGCGGAATTAACTTCCCTACTAAATCTTACCTTTAACACCTAACAGTATTTAGCAAACCACTTGCAAAATTGGGGGATACCTTTGTGCCTTATATCTGGAAGACATTTTCTTCTGAAAACTCTTCTGCTTGCTTTTTGAATGTGTCTAGTTTTGTGACCCATGCTATCTGGTGCTGTAGAGTTTCACACTTTGATTCTACTTGGTAGAAATAGAAGTATTTCTTCCCTATTTCCACAAAGCTTTTTGTTTAGTCTTGGTGATTCTCACCATTATTTCCTGTATTTTTTCAGATATTAATCCTTCTTCCAGAAGAAGAGTCTTGTCCAAAGCTTCCAGGACAGTGAAATACATGTTATCAATAGCATCACCCTTATGAACTTGAATATTGACTATTTTAAATAATTTACTATGTGCTCACACTTTTCCAGTATATTTGATTTATCTTTTTTTCCTTGTTGGGTGGGTTTAAGGAAAAATGGCAAAAAAACCCCAAATGGTCCTGGTTTTATCCCAGTACAGTTTGCTTCTGTTGTAGGACTGTTTCTTGACTGCAAAGAAAAAATTAAAAAAAAATCAAAAATAATTTTTTAAATGAAAAAGACTGTAGTGGAGCTCTAGGCAGGAGGCATTGTTGGAAGAGAAAATTAGAAAGTATTAGAAGAGGTGGAAGGAAAACAAGAAGCTACAGTCTTCTTGATGTAAGACACTCATGTATCTTTCACTGTTTTTCAAAAATGCTAAGGGTACCTGCAAAAGACCTAGGGGAAAATAAATGTCATTCTTCCCAAACTTCTGAGACTTTTCATGTTCAGCAGATTTTTTAAAATGGTATAAATATTTCTATTTCTCTTTTATTAAAAGAAATGACAAGATTACTCCTAAAATAGCATGCTCAAAATGCTCAGAAACATACTTGAGTCCATCCTTTTAGCCAATATAGATCTACAGTGATAATTCACAGTACTGTCACACTTCTTAAGCAAGCAAGGATGATATTCCTTCTTCAACAAATAGAACTAATAGATCAGTGTTGTCATATTTATTAGTAGATATATTATGTTATATATGTTATAAATAGACATACAGTTTCTCCAAGGAACATGAAATACAGTGAAACAAATAATTTTTACACAAATGGGCACACTGATCCACAATTACAATTCCTCACTTTGGTAATGTGTCTCAAGACTTCCCAATGAATTGAAAGACTATTATGTGATTTTTATCTATAGAAATTATTCTATTTTGCCAAAACCACAGTAAACTTAATTTATTGACTCCAAAGTGAGATGTATATATAAGAATAATAACATGTGATTACACCGTACGTCATTAAAAATTTATAATGAATACTTGAACTGATTATTAAGTGAACAACCTATTCTCTATAAATTATCTAGCTGAAGTATTTGCAAATACTTTCAATCATCTAACACATTCATAGTTAGCAGAGCTTGCATGCAATTATCTATGAATCAAACACTGTATCCAATTTAATCCTTATGCAGTGTCTGAGTTTTAATATGGAAAGGAGAAGCATCTTAGAAGTTATTTCTCTTCAGAGTAGAAAATCACCTTCAGTAACACAGCTTAACAAATGAGACTATGATGGTAAGAAGGAGACTTGAATGTACAGGCAGCATCTGCAACTCCCTCGAAACCCAAGATACAGTATTTCTGGTCAAAACTGACAGTAGACTTGTACTTCTTGCCTCCCTGTTTTTGGATGACAAAGATAAATAGGACATGCAGGTTACAGAACAGCACAGCTTTGCTAGAAATATTGCGTTGGAGGACTATCAAGAAAGAAAAAGTATTAAAATTAAGGTTATTAACTAATCTCAAATTAGAAGTAAGAAATCCATCATTAATGCCATTGTATGCTGTTCTTTGACTTATCTTTAACTTTCACACAATTTATGTTTCATGTCCTCTCCTCCTACAGGTGTAAATTATCCTATTCCAAGTAATTTTTGTTAGATTCTTCCAATGCAGTTTTATGTTCATGATATGGCTTTAAAAATGTGTTCTAAAAGTCAGGAGTTTTTTTCACTAGAAAATTTAAGGGATGGCTTAAAATAAATTGCTTCCTTGAATGGGGCAGTCAATGCACATTTCTTTATTGCATGGTCCATTACAGTATCTCTATTCCATCTCTCTGCTACTATCCATTCTGAGTAGGTTTGAATACGTGATCTGTATCATTTAGGTGCATTCATTTTTTATTAATTCCTTTTCTTTATTGGCAGATATCTTTCTACAGACAGAAGAGAAAAAACAAAGGCTGGGATAAAAATACAGAGCTCAGGAATTGTTTTAGGAAATCTTTAAGAATGTAAGTCTGAACAGTGCTACCATATTGGATAGTTCAGCTGTCTACGCGGTGTATTGTTTTTCTTTATATTTACAGCCTCTTTCTCCTATGAATATTCTTTTCTTACAGTTATAATGCACAGTTACCAGTGAGATTTATTCAGACTCTATGTTATTTCCATTTCATAATATTTCATTAAACTTTATTTGTGTGTCATTAAACTCACACCCTCTCCGCTCCTGCACTGTAGTTATCTTGTCATCATAAATCCTCTGTTAATAGGATTTTATTTCTGAACTAACAATAAAAAGTAATGGAAAAATGAAAATTTTGTAACAAATGATTGTAAAGTGCAGAAATTGAGCCAGCAGGCTGGAAAAATGAGATAAGTATTTTTCTTCACTTACAGAGCAATATATTAACAATTTATGAGCTATCACTTCAAATAATCTAATTGGATTGGTGGAATCTGGACAATAAGTCTGAAATATTGTCTCTGAGGGGACATCTCCTATGTTGTTTTTGTATTCTAATCATGTTTCAAACTGTCATAGCAATGGAGATGGGGGGATGAGTTGGAAAGAGTTAGTCTCAGTTACGTTTTAAATTTAATTAAGGCTTTTAAAATGTATGTTACTTACCTAACACAAAGAAATTAGAGCTTCTTCTGGAAAGTTTCTAATTCATATCAGGCTGCATTAATCTATCATCATTTTTATTTCATGTATTTTTTACTTGAAAAAAAAAGACTGTTTTTTGTTTCAGATATTTCCCAGGAGAGATTTAAAACCGCTATGTCACCATTGTATCTTCCTAATATAAAAAAAGAAATGGAAAATTTGGAAAATTAATCAGTCTCATATCTACTTATTTTTCCTAGAAAAGCATCAGAAAAAATGGGGATGTTGATATTTCGTAATCACCAGTGTTTCAACTTGTTTTTTGTTTTCAGCCGATGAACCATTCAAAAAAGGAAAATGTTTTTCTGCCTAATGATTTTTTCCTAAACTGAAGCTGGTTTTCCTACTGGCAGATAAGCTTTAAATAAATACTACATACATACAAATAATATAGTTTCTTAATCTCTGAAGACAGACCACTGAGCAAAACCATGTCAGGTTACAGCAGAAACCTAATATGTAGTTGAGGAGGTTTTTTTGTTTGGTTTTTGTTTTTTTTTATTGTTTTTTTTTTCAGTTTTTCATCCATTCTATAATATGAGAGAAAAATTGCAAAATGTTATATATATATATATATATATACATTTCCACAATGAATACGCAGGAAAATAAACAAAATCAACAGGAGAAAACACGAAATAATAACAGCCCATTTGAAATTTAGATTAAATTTTATTTAGTTGTATATGTAGATCTTCATGGCAACACTACACGAAGTCCAAGCATGCTTTTGAAATAAACTTGAGAAACACTAATCTAGAAAGAGAGATAATAGTCTCCCATAGTCTTCAAAAAAAAATTACTAGAACCGGTGGCCAAGTTTATATTCTTCTGTTAGTTTGGGAAAAGTAACAATTTACAAATAAATGTCAGGTGAGACCCACAGGTAAAAATCCCACACCCTTTAATACACTTTCTTTTTAAACAATTATGCTGATACTTTTCTTTAGATGAACGCCTATTAACTTTGGTTGCGTATAAAAGAAATCACAAAGTTATTTAACAAAAATATGTTTCTGGAATATACTGGGGAGACTCTGGTGGGGAGATTTTCCTCTGGAAACTGGCAAGTCTCATTAGGATATCATCACCTTTCTGTACGTGAAAAGGACCTGACCACAAAGGTAATTTTGCAGCAGCAATTGCTACCCCGTGCATCCACAGAACAGCATGATCCTCATCTGTAGAGCACAGCTGTAATTTCATATCACCTCTCTATAACACTCTCCTCTCGACTTCCTAATGATACTAACTTTTTTCTCCTGGTCTTGGACATTCACAAGCTGAACCATTGGCATCTGAAGAAGGAAACCCACATTCCTAACGTGACTGAGTAAAACAGCAAAGTCGTCGAGGTGCCAGGTAACAAGTATGATATAACAAGTACTATCAAATGTCCTCAGTTGTGGAAACACCAAACAAGGAGAGCAGCTGGGTAGATGGGCACAGGTTGAAAGCTGCCTACAGACTTGGGTAGCCTGCTAATAAATATCTTCTATTCCCTTTTGCTTTGGGATTTCAGAAAGTCTCAAAGTTTTATCATCTTTTCTGTTATGCATGTTAGTGGATTTAATTGTGAGCCACATAATTATTCTGTAGTAAAATTATTAACTTTTTCAGTGAGCAATGCCTACATTTTCTGGGGCGAAAGGAGGACAACCTTAAAGCACTGGGAGTGCCAGAGCAGCAAGTTTAGTGGTGTTATCTTGTATGACTTTGATTTACTTGAGGCTGTGCTTTACTCTGTCACTGATCAGTCAGGAACCTGATGTGGAAATGTAGTATTTAGATACTGAATGTATTTACTTCTTTTGGGGTATTTGCATAAACTGATATCTATTAATATATGATACAGAAGTAAACTCAAGGCCCATGATTTTTTGAGTCCCATTTAAGCCTTAGTCTTGAGCTGAATTGAGTAACAAACAGGCTTGCTTCACAGGATGCATTTTAGCCATAAATTTGTTTTGTGGGTAATGAGTAACAAAATCACCTTCAGCAGTTCTGAGATGAATTCACTTTTGATATTATTTCCTGAAGCAGTTTCTACACTTACTAATCCATTTGGATATCTCCTGGCTTCCTAGCATTAACTCAAATCACTTTTGTGAAAGCCTTTTCCACTGTGCTGGAATCAATGGTAATGACAGGGTATAACATTTATAGAGAAGACAATCAGAAAATAAAAAAGGTGGTTGTACAACTACTCCTTACTGGCATGTTTGCCTCCGCTGTCCCATCACTTTCACATGTGGGCAGGCATCAGATGAAGTTAGTAGGAGCCAGGTGGAAAACAAAGAAAAGGAGGTGGCTCTTCAAGCTGTAAGTGGCAGAGCTGTGGATGCCTTGCCATGGGATTTCCTAGGTTTTTATGGGTTGAGAGAGAGACAGGGCAAGTTCATGTAAGAGAAGTCAATTGAGTTTTATTATATACACAAAAATTACATCTAGTCCAGGAAATCCCTGAATTGAAATTTTTTTTGGAAGGTTGGAGAGCATAGTGTTTGGAGGTCACTGGCGACCACTGTGAAGAGATGATCCCTGAGGCTGGAGACAGTTTGGTTGCACCCTGAGCAGTCATTTTTAAGTTCCTGTGTTCTTCTATTAACTGTGTTTTCTATCAGTGTGATCAACTCCAAGGATCAAGGGTCATTAGCATAACAGCATACTCCTGAGGGATGTGTGCTCATTAGAAACTCTCTGGTTCTGATCTTGCAACTGGTCTGTTGTGTGGTTTCAGGCAATTTACATGTGTCTTTGTTTTCACATGTTGCTCTGCATATAAGTACTTTGGTCTCTACCCATAATTAGGAAATTAAGTAGGAATGTGATCTAAGAAAATAGAGAGTTTCCTGCTGAGGGGCTGGGGTTGCTCATAAGAATCTATTTCTCAGGTTAGAAGACTGATGTGTTGATCTTATGAGTGCTGTTGACAAAAGACTGTAGAAGAGCTAAGGATCATGAAAGTGCACCGTCAGCAAGTTTGCAGACTGCACCCAGCTGAGTGGTGCAGTTGACATGCTGGAGGAATGGGATGCCATCTAAGGGGACGTGGACAGGCTTGAGAAGTGGGCCCATGCCTTGTGAGGTTCAACAAGAACAAGTTCAAGGTCCTTCACCTGGGCTGGGGCAACCCCTGGTGTCGATACAGGCTGGGGAGTGAAGGGATTGAGAGCGGCCCTGCGGAAAAGGATATGGAAGTGCTGGTTGATGAGAAGCTCAACACGAGCCTATGGTGTGCACCTGCAGCCCAGAAAGTCACCTGCATCCTGGGCTGCATCAAAAGAAGCATGGCCAGCAGGTTGAGGGAGGTGATTCTTCCCCTTTACTCCGCTGTCCTAAGACCCCAGCTGGAGTACTGTGTCCAGCTCTGGGGTCCCAACATAAGAAGGACGTGGACCTGTTGGAGCGAGTCTAGAGGAGGGCCATGAAGATTATCAGAGGTCTGCAGCACCTCTCCTATGAAGACAGGCTGAGAGAGCTGGGGTTGTTCAGCCTGGAGAAGAGAAGCTCCAGGGGGACCTTGTAGCGGCCTTCCAGTACCTAGAGGGACCCTACAGGGAAAATGGGGAGGGGCTCTTTATGAGGGAGTATAGCAATAGGATGAAGGGTAATGGTTTTAAACTGGAAGAAAGTAGATTTAGATCAGCTATTAGGAGGAAATTCTTTACTGTGAGGGTGATGAGACACTGGAACAGGTTGTTCAGAGAGATGCCCAATCCCTGGAAGTGTTCAAGGCCAGGTTGGATGGGGCTTTGAGAAACCCGGTCTAGTGGGAGGTGTCCTTGCCCATTGAAGGGGAGTTTGGCGTAGATAACCTTTAAAGATGCCTTCCAACCTAAACTATTCTATGATTCTATGATTCTAACTCCTTTTACAGATGTAAATATAAAACTCTGGAGCTTCTGAAATGTCTTTCAGTCTCTGACATGGAAACTGGTTTATAGTATAAAACCTCTGTAAAAGCTAAGGCAATACGACTGTAGAATAATAATAATAGTAATAATAATAATAATAACAACAACAACAACAATAACAATAATAGGTTTAAAAAGAAAAAAACTTGATACATATAGTGGAAAACCCAAGAAACCTATATTTAAAGTCAGACTCCCAATCAGCAGTTGCAAACATGGAGAGACGGAGAAGCATCTTACTGATGCTGTCAGACTGCCATGGAAAATGAGCTCAGAGATCTCAAAGGATGTGAAGCAACTTAAGCAATGAACTGGACATTTTGAATGCAAAATAAATTCCTGCTGTACAAGCAGCACCAAGGAATGAAACTAAATGCATGTGAGAAATTGGAATTGAGGTTTGCCACTCTACATATGTTGTTATGATGCTCTAGGTAATAAAGTGTACCAGCTTGCCATTATTTTTTGTTTCTGTTAGAAGTGGTGCAAAATGAAGTGATAGATATCAGGGAGAAGAAATAAGTGCATGTTTCTTGTGGCTGATTATTTTTTCACCTTATTTGAAGACTGGCTTCTTTTCAAACAGGTAGCTTTATAGAAACAGGATAGTTCTTTGTGACTAGAAAGCTGTATAGGAGGCAATAAATTGCATAATAATGCTTCTTTGACTTTGATGGTCAAAACAATTGTAATGTCCTCTACTTTTAGCTGTAGGCATTTCATCACTTTGGAATAGCCATAGGAGGCCATGTGTTTGAGTTCTCAGTAATAAGACCAGAAATCTGACCAGAGGATAAAAAAGAGTGAGTTTTATTATACAGTATCCCTTTGCATGGTTTCTGAGCAGCCTGAGATATCTTTTTGCTGCTCTTCAAAAGATACCCTAAATAGCAAGTTGTCAATGCAGCTGTGCCTTTCAGCAAAACTTTGGTAATTGCTTTTAATTCACTATATATATGGTGTCATCATTTTGTTTAGGTAGCAAAACAGAAAATTAGGTAGCCAGCTGTTAAAAAAGCAAACATGCTGAGACCAGGCTTTCTGAGGCATATGATTTAGCTTATAAGCATGGGGTACTCTGTAAAGATCTACTTTCTTCTCATAGATGGTGGTGGACATAATGGATGACCTTCTGTATTATTATCTCCCCAACAATGGAGCACCTGTACTTCCATTTCTACCCTGAACATTAGATACAGAGCTCATAGTGGGGGTGACTAGAAGACCAACATGCCTACAGATCTTGGAAGTATTTCTACACCTTTAAGTCGTCTATGGATTGTTTTAAACACTGCTGCACCTCAAAATGCTGGAGTGCAACTGTATTAGGCAAAAGATCTGACACAGCAGTTCGTGTGGGTACCTTCTGGTCTTAAACTTTAGAAACCTGCATTTGTCTCTATTTTCTCTTACCCAGTAGCAATCTTAACAATACTCTGGGGTCCAGCTGACCTGTTGTACTGCCCCAGAATGGAGCTGTAGTAGTATCAGGTTTGTGCATTCAGAGGGAATTTTGCTTAACTAATAGTTGACAGAAGAAATTTCCCATGCACCAAGGAACACAAAATACTCCGAGTCAGAAGACGAGTTTGCACCTTCATTTAGCAGAAGGGCAGTTTACATCCTTTTGTAAGATTTCTGCTTTTATGCAGCTTAAAGGGAGCGTTTCTGCAGATTGCAATAATAGATCCATGTGAAAATATGTATCCATATGAATTTACATTCACAATTCAACAAAGGGCTGTGCATTGGCTTTCTGGAGGGATAAATAGCACTATGGAGACAATATACTTGGCCGCCTGCAACAATCACCTGGCACTAAATGAAGATTCAGTGCAGTCACGCAACTAAAATAATTCCTTTTAGGATTATTATTATTTATTGCTGTCGACAATGAACTAGAGTGGGTTGGAAAAGCATTACCGATGCAGATCCTGGGTGTTCAATAGCTATTCTAAAAACACACTACCTCCTGTGTAATTTATATATTTAGCACTGCAGCCAAATTAATTCTCACACCCTGGGAGCCTTTCAGTACTGCATGAGTGTTGATAAAATATCAACCTCATCATGAGAGTAAACAGAAGTATGAACATGTGACACCTTGAAATATATCTCCCTGAAAGAAAAGCACGGAAGTCGTCCTAATAATATCATAAGTTGTAAGAGTCCTTTAACAAGATACAATGTGGAGATGCCAGAGCATAGAAATTATGTGACATAGGAGACAAGTTTAGAGAGATCCAGCTTTCCACACTTAATAACACAGAAATATTTCAGAGTGAATGAAACTTTCGCAGGATGGGGTTCTGGAAATGCTGTTGAAGGTTTAAAAGTGAAGCAGGGTGTCTCTCCCTTTTCGTCCTGGGGCATCATTTTCTATAAATTTCAGTGAGAATCAGATCTGTGATTCATGTTCTAAGCACAAGAGAAAAAACAGTCTCAATAAGGCATTATGACCTGACTGGATTTTGTCAGCTGTACAGTTTAAAGAGTTTAATTTTTTTTTCTCCTTTTTTTTCAGTGCGAACATTCATGTGTTCTAAATGCTAAAAGCTGTTATCTGTGCAGCAATTGGAAATTGGCAGGTTATTTTGGCTTGCGATTTCACATGCTCAGATGAGAATATTTTCATGCAATTTTAACTCAATATAAAAGTGACTCATGGAACTGCTCAGCTAGCTCATTACCGTGGTATTCTGTCAGTATTTTCATTAGCTGGATAGAAATATGCCTGCAGACTATAAAGTGGCAACTTATACTGCTGCGGAGCTGTATCCGTGTGACTTTTAAAATCTGTAGTGGTGACTGTCCCAGAAGAAGACATCCATTGATTCATAAAAATTGCTGTCCCTCTTCTGATCCCCATCTGTGTCCAATGGCAGGTTTGTGTTCACTCCATCAGCCACCATGCACACCACCTGGGCATGGTGGCCTTGTCTGCCACAGGAATTGGTCAGGCTTCCCTGTTTGGTTCCTTTCCAGTTAGGCACAGCACAGGCACTTTTTCAGCTTGGTTTACTCTTGTGACACTCCTCACATCTTTTCGTTTCTATGATCTGACCCAAATATGAGGGATATGAGGATGAAGAAAAGGGGGAGAACTGCTTCAAATGCACTGGCTATGAATACTATTTGGGCGCTTATCACAAATGTAGGATTTAGACTTGTGCAAAAAAGCCATGGCCCGCAGCTTCTCCCCTGTTTTATTTGGTACGGTAAAGACATGTTTTCATGCTGCTTGCTCCAGTGGACATGTTTTTCCTTCTATCTTTTCAGTTTCTGGGACTGTGAACAAGGAATGAAGTATCTGGTCTGCCGCCTGCTGCATCCAGTGGAGCATGCCAGTCCTTACAGCATTTATAAGTATGGTGAAGGAGTTTTGTTAGCTCTCTAACGTCTGTCCCTGGAGGAGATGTTTCACTAATCTAACATTAAATTAGATCTTGAATTCCAGCTACTACATAACCAAAGTTAATTTGGGAAAATAATTTAATTACAGTTCTGGGTTACACATGAGCAGTAGGTAATGCATTATGAATATTATATAAATTTTATCTACAGAAAAAACCCCAACTGTTTAATTGTAAAAGTTATTTACCAAGTATTTGAAGTAGATGTAGTTAAAAAAAAAAGAGACAAGACAACGAAATGATTTAATTAAACAGAAAGAACAGAGACAATGAGGCAGTAGCTAGTTCTGAGGCAGAGCGAATAGGAAAATTAGCCACACCATCAGAAACCTGGGGCATTTTCATGTAACTGAAATAGGAAAGGACCTCAATATACAGAAAATAAAGGTGAAATTTCAGGATGTATTTTCTAAGTTCAGTGCTTCGGGGTGAACTGAAGGACTTTACCATTCTGGGGGGCAGTGGAGGACTGATGATAAAGAGCAAGCAAAGACTGGTACCCATAGAGAACCCAAACCACACTACCCTCTAATTCTAATGCAACTCAGTGCCCTGACAGATACGTGCTGTAAGAGCCTCACAAGAAGTGTTGTGTTTTAGTGTACCCAAACAGTTGGGGTTTTTTTTCAACTGTATTCCTTTTTTTTTTTCAGGGTACAGCCCTGGACTTGGCAACAGCGTCACCAACCAGATCATCCGAGAGACCCAAAGGTGACAGTTATGTTCTATTTTGTGCTTTTTTAAATTTTATTTTGTAGTGGGGAGAATTAGCACGGGCGTATGAGACTACTTATGTGAGAGACACTTATTGAATTCAGCTGCTTGAGGGGGTAAGAGGCCATCATCCATCACCACTTTGTTTGTTTTTCAGTATTTTGTTTCTGGGAGTTTTTTTCATAAAGCCACAGAAAAAAAAAGACTATGTTTATATGTATCAGATGGACCGCCATGTTACGCTGACATAAATTTAATGATAATTACAGAGTCAGTGCTGATCATTTCGGCGGTGAGTTTTGTCAACTAGCCATATTGTCATAGTGGAAAGAGTTAATACCATCATTATTTGTTTTTCACCTTCACTGTGCTCTCAACAAAATGTCTTCATATATAATTTTTGAGTTAAACGTAATTATTTGAAACTTAGTAATGTAAGTACAAGCGACTAAATAAAATTTAGTAATAATTTCTACTATATCATATAGTCTTATCTAAAAATGTGCTTTTAATAGAAATCCTGGGCAACTTTTCTGAAAGCCTTTGCGTGACTTTGGATTCTAAGAACAGTTTGAAAATATCACTTAGGAGTCTGTTCCCCTGAAAAAATCATTTAAATTAACCTCTTAAGTAATTTATGAACATTTTCTTTCTCTCTCTCTTTTTTCTTTCTTTCTTTCTATCTATCTATCTATCTATCTGTCTATCTATCTATCTATCTATTGAAAAGGCCTTGGGAAGGTAGGATTGCTGAAGGTGAAAGATTCCCAGCTGTAATCCACTGCCATCTACCTCCAACAACCTATTCTGAATGCAGAGGCAGAGAAGTCAGAGAAAAGGATGAAGCAGCAGGTGCTGAAATACACTTTTGTCTTAGTTATTTCTGAATGTACATTAAGCCAAGTTTTTTTTTATCCCATTTGGTAGGGATTATCTATCTAATCTAAAAGAAATGAAATAAAAAATATGTTAATAGCTCGTAAACACCTAATTTGTAAATACACAAACAATTGTGCTGTGTTGCCATGCCAGATGGGAAAAAGGCTTTTCTTGTGTTTGCGTTGACACTGTGCTTCTGAACAATGAGATTACATTCAATAAAAGCACATGGAATGAAACACAGATTTTTAAACAAGGTTTGTCAAGAATGTGGCATTACATTCATGGCCTTGATTGAGAACATTGAATTAAAATGAATCTTGTTTTAGAAATAGATAACACAAGTCCCTAATGTCCTGTGAGGCAAAAAAAAGAAGATTCTGTTTAGCTGAGAGAGCACTTTCTTCTCCCAAAATATGAACATGAGTGAAATCTTTCACAGTGTAAAAAGACAAAGGGTCACCTGGCTGAAGTGTGTTCTTGAGCAAAACCATTCATGGTGGAAGAGAAAGATTTATGGCACTGACGGTCACAAAAGAAGGCCCTGAAATCATCTTCCACAGGCTGTCATAATTGCATTTGCTTTGCTGCCTCTTTGATCATTCTTTAAAAGGGATTTTTATGGCTTATTTACATTTCCCATTGACTTCAGAAATCATACTTTCACTAAGTAACTTTTGTAATGTGATGTTCTTGAGCAGATTCTAAAGCTTGGGGTCTGAACCCAGGATCTAGTTTCTAAAACAATTCAATGTAAAAAATAAAACTCAGTTTTCAGAAAGTCAGTAGCAGAGTCATTACTTCAGTGAAGTAATATTGCTGCCTGAGGGAAACAAAAAACTGCAGTTAACATTATATTCAACTTCTGCCTACAGAGGTTTTTGTTTTTTTTTAATCGCTGATGACAATGTTTGCATCCTTTTTGTCACTCTTGATCCTGTTTTCCTCAAGTAGAAGCAAAGCTCAAAAAAACAGCTGGAAAAAATAACTGTGAACTCTTCTACAAGCATATCTCATTTCTGCACTGCTGTCTCCTGAAAGAGAAAGAAAAGATGTCATTTTTTGCTTTTCTAACATTGTTAATTTGGATCAAGCTGAGATGCCTTTGCTCCATACCTGGCTTCATGGAGAAGTAGGGAATTAATAGAATTTTGGCAGTTGTGTAAGGTACCATTTCATAAAATTAGAGTCTGTTTTCAACAGAGACTATCACCAACATAAACTTAGAAGGACCTCTAGGAGACCACTCTAAGTATCTTTGCTTCTATGTGAAGTTAATTCCCTGACGAATTAAATAGAGCTAGATTTTACCGGCTGCATGCATTTCTTTTCTGAAATGTTCATACTAGTTGTTCCTTTTTTTCCCACTGAGAAGAGGACATTTCCACGGAGAGGCAAAACCCCCACTTTTTAGACCCAGTTCAGAATCATGTGTTTTATTTTGGTGATTAAAAAAAAAAATGTTTTGCATTTCATGCAAGACTAAAAGGGAAGGAGCTGTTTTCTATTTAGCTATAGGGGAGCACATGGTGATTCACAGATTTTTTTACCTGTAAGCCGTTCACTTGACAGTAAGAGTTTATGAAGGCATGACTTCAAACTGCAGACCTTACCAGCGGTGTACCAAACACCTGAGCATTTTAAGAGTGAGCTTTTTTTCTGAACTTTTTGTGTGAGGAACCCTAGTCTCTCACAGGACAGAGTTCAGAGCTGCTCGCAGTGGTGCTGACCACGTGGTCCAAAAGCAGCACAGACACGTAGTCTTGCTGTTGACCAGCGGGTCTGGGAGGTGAGCTGGGGGTGTTGTGCCACAGCCCTGAGGGTGAGGTTCAGGAACGCCCAAGAACCCAGCCACTGGCAACGGTATACACGTGAGAGGTGCAGGGGTATCGAAATACATTTTCAGAAGTATGTCAGATTTTAATGAAGACTGTGCTGCCACATAACGATATTTATGAAAGTGCTGCCTATTGCAAAGAAAGGGCCAGCGTGCCTGTCTGTCTCGGGAATCTAGCTTGATCATTTCTTACATACAATGAATAATATCATATAATGCAATTGGACACAAGTAATTAAAAAAGAGAAACTGAGTAATAGTGTGTGCTGGAATTATTTACAGAAATGTAGGGAGATCTGTGCCTAGGAAAATCTTCTGTAGGCCTAATTTGATTATTTGAGTTATGAAACCAGGCAAAATAATAATTAAGGCAAGGATGACTCTGTAAATCTACTATGCTTTCCAAGCCAGAAGCAGAATGCTAATCAGTGTTCAGAAATTAACGAACTCTTTCCTGCATTGCAGGCTACCCACCTGATAATCTCAGTCTCTTATGTGGCATGCTTGTTTGCGTAATTACCATTAATGAAGGAGTCCCTGGTGCAATGGCTTGCTTTATGAATGGTTCTGTCCAGATATTGTAAAACTTTCTGGAAAATGAATTTGGCTGATGACCTGCCTCAAAGACAGATGACAGATGCATGTTAATCTGATTTGTATCTAAGGAGGCGGAGTAAAAAAAGAAATTGTCACTAGTGCTTGAATTATCTTTTCAGACAAAGCCAGGTCCCATGGCAGAGCTCTTTGCCAAAGAGTTTTGAGTCAAAGTTTTGTTGTTGTCCGAGTGTCTTAAATATGCAATTCTTGTTTTATGGATTGGAAATAAGGAAAAGCAGAAGCTTATTCAAGGCTCTCTAGGAAAAATCTCTCTGCTTTGGTCAATATCTTCAGGTGATGATATTTCTGCTTGTGACGATTGAGAGACACGCATCTGAGATATTCAGTGTGGCTGGATGGGCTTCATTTACTCAAAGCAGTCAATACAAACTAGTCAAAGAAAATGACCCTATTTCCTGAAAATAATTTGTTCAGATATTTTGTAAAGCACCTCAAAATAGTAAATATGGCTTATTTAAAAAAAAAGAAAAAAGGCACAATAAAACAACAGTTTGCTCCCTAGCCACAGGAAGGCTGCACTGACTGCACGCCTTCTGAAGGGGATGGCATTTTGCTTAAGAAATGTCACTTACCAATATATTGAACACTCTGGCTGTTTTGGTATAGGAAATACTTTACCACCATGTAGTCAGCTGCCTGAGTGGGAAGAGACAGTTTTTTACATTACTTCCACCTCCTAAATTGAAGCAGTTCAGCGTGGGAGGGTTGCAGTAACAAAGGTGGCTGTCAGGACCGAACTCCAGCCATGGCAATCAAAGCTCTGAATTGGCAGGAAAGGTTACCAAAGGCAGGAAAAGAAATGGAGGTGGTTGAAAAATATTCCTCACAGTCACTGTCTGGCTTGTAGTTCATTAGGTGACTTTTTTAATTTCAGGCAGCGCCAGAGTCTAACACAACTGTGAACAGGATCCTAGCTTTTATTCTTGGCTTTAATTACAGAAAGAAGTGATTCTGTCCAAGGGATGCAGGAAGCATTTAAGGGTATATACTCCTGCTATTTCCAACAAATCTGTTTTAATGGCTTGCCAGGACCAGAAAGAAGTAGGCATGTCTTTTGTCACCAGTGATTGTATGTAAGTCTGAGTGCTGGCATCAGGTAGCAGCAAGCAAAGAGAAAAAATATCCTACAGGATGGAAGTAATAGATACGGAAAACCTGCCTCCCACAGTGGCCCTTCCTTTACCCTTTTTCAATGTCTTTGAACAACACCACACTGCCTCTTGTATTTGGGCAGTAATCTGACACTGAGTGGGATATGTTTGTCAGGCAATAGGATTTGTAAGCTCTGTGCCTGTGTGTGTAATTCAGGAGCCTTTTATATTTGGGTGGATACAGATTGTCAGGACAGATGAAAGTTTGGGTTGAGTCACGTCTCTGCTGGAAAGACCAGGAGTTTGTCTTCTGTCCAGTCTCATGGAGCTTCTACTTTGCACCTCAATTTCCTTGTTTAAAATACAGTTGAAACTATATTTAAACAGTATCTTCTAGTTTTAAACTACATGTTCTCTAGTTTGTGTAGCAAAATATCTCATGAGCTAATTTCCAAGCTAGTATCTTACTCTATAGGGCTCAGAAAAAATGTATCTTAATTATTGCATCAGTATTTTGCAAAAATTTGATCTTGATTTTGTGCAGAATGACACCATTTTCTCCCACACTAGAAAGTACTTGGGATACATCACCTTCGTGCAAGTCTAATCTGAGGTGAATTTAGCAGTAGACTTCTGAGGGGAAAGCCCCACTATTTGTTGGATTTGTGGCTAATAGCTTTATGTGATCTTAACTGACTTACTCTTGTGTGTGATTCCACATGTATACAACAATAACTAATCAGGTACAAACTCAGCATATGTTTCACACACATAAGCCTCACTGTGAGCTTTGGCCTCAACTCGGGGGAGAATGAATGCATTTAAAGTAAGTATTGCGTCACAGAAGTGAGTTGGGAAATTACAGGAGTTTAAAAAATCCACCAGAAAGAAAATAAATAATTTAACCATCAGCTTAATCATGCAATACAGTGAGTGCTTAACAAGTGAAGCAATTTTGATGTGATATGGCAAATTTCTATGCTATAATGAAGTATATGCAGGAAACATATGCAAATGTTTGCCATATCAACACAGCATGAAAACAGAAAACAAATGTAATGCCATAGGTAAGTAGATTTGTGAAAGAAAGACTATTTCTTTGCAGAGGAAAGAGCCATCTACTATGACAGGAGACTAAGTTTTCCAACATCCATGACTCTGAAGAAGTGTGTAGGTTCTTCCTGATGGGAATTATTGTGTATACATAGTTCCAAGTGCAAAGGAACACAAACAGGGTGTTGGATGCTTCTTTTACTATCTTCATATATAGAATAATAGCAGTTTATGTAACAGAATGGATAAAGCAGCATATTCAATGTAGCAGAATAGATAATACAGATTGTATAATCTCTGTAACTAAAATATCTTTGTATGTGATAAATGGGTATCATTGTATGATCTTACTCTAGCTAAGTAAAAATTAATATTTTTTAATGGCTGTTTGGCACCCCAGCTGTTTCTTTTTAACATTTGCCTCTGGGAAGTCCCAGATGATATCTCATTTTCTCATTATCACATACAACTTCTCATATTTATTATGGTAAATAGTATACTTAAGCCTTCTAAAAGATTTGTATTTAAATGGTTGACCTACAAAAGTCATATTTTGATGTTGTAGATGGTCAGCTCATACATTATAGTAATTCACACCTCCTGATGCACTTTTTTTGTATGTCCTATTAAAGCAGAAATGAGAGACATAGGGTGAAAAAATCCAAGACACAATAATTCAGAAAAAAGATCATTCTTTCTTCTTTCTTTCTTATAATAAGCACTTCTTGCTTATTATAATGACTTTTTTTTGGTTGTTTCTTATTTAAATTTAAAAACACCCTGCCTGTATTTTTCCAACACTAGCCCACATCTGTATCTTTAGTTCTAAAGAGATAAGAATAAGCTTGACAGCCAACAGAGACTTTGAAGAAACTTTTTGCATATTGTTTCAATGGTTTCAATGAGATGGAAAAAAAAGAAGTGGGAGAAGAAAGCTCCCTTCGATGTTTCTCTACAAAGTCGGTGGAAACTCCATTTGTTTCTGAGTGTTTCATAGATGCAGAACAGCATGCTAAACATAGGGGGCCTCTCCCAAATCTCATTGCTCTTGGCTTCAACAGTGACAATTGAGTCTTCTTTTTTGTGTGTGTATGTTACAGCAATAAAAAGTAAAAGGTTGTGAAAGCATCTGCTGCGGCTGACTGTTTTTGTTAGAAATCTTCACTGTGGATGCTCGTTGCCTTTTGCTGTATTTCTATTACTTTTCTCTGACCTTTAAATATCTTCTGAATGCTCTTAAATAATACTGGAGCTAGCTGATAAGCAAATGATAGACAGAGAATCCTACCCTGTGGTGTGCAAGTCATTGCCACTGTTTAACCTGGCCTACTTTGAATATGTGGTTTTTGTTTGCTTAATACCAGTCATGAGAGATGGGAAACAAATCTGCTGGAATAGTCTTAACAAAGCCCCAAACAAATCAGAAAATCCATTTACTATGTCCTCAGCTCTTTGCACTGCTGTCTCCCCTTTGATTTAAGGTCAAGCTATTGGTACAGTAGTTCTAAATCTGTTGAATATTTGTGAATTAAAATGTGGAAGTGTGGAATATCCAACCTGGTAAATGACATATAAGTCACATGTAACATGGAACTTAAAGGATCTCATTGAATACAAGTGATAGTTGAGCAGGTGCTAGCTGAAGGCTATTTGCAAAACTCAGAAAGTTGTATACCAGTACAACTTGAGTTGTGGAAGTGTTTCTGTTTCTGTAAATCTCCAATACTCTGTATTCAAATTTTTGCATTTGTAAATAGATCCTCACATTTTCTGTCATTAAGGATTTGTCCTGCAGGTCTACATTAGGCTAGTGGAAGTATGACTGGCTCATCTTCTTGCCCCTTGGTCGTGAAGTGAATGAATATTTGGACCTGGGTTGTGTTTCTCCAGGATATGATCTTTCACCATTCATTTACAAAAGTAGCATATAAAACTAATAAACAAATTACTTATCAAACCGAGCTGTTTTTATGAAACTGCTAAAACTCTGAATAGGGTTGGCTATAGGTGCCCTTTCTTGCTTGCTCTTTGAATGTCCAGAATGAAGATAATTTTGTGGTATCCTCCATATGTAAATGATAATACGTTGTAATCAACAGATTCTTCATTTTGCCATTCCCTCCTTCCTGTTCTCATCTCAAATGACTGACCACAGCTTGTATCTGACTGCATTTTCTGGGGCATTGTTACACAGATGTTCCAAGGTACAGCTGGTGAAGGCAATTATTTGGAGTTCTGTATCCTTATAGGAAATCTATGCCAGTTTGGAGTGAGTAAGATGCAGGCAACCCTTAAGTGATGCACACTAGGTTTTGACATACTTCTTCAGAACATGGTGCAATTAGAATTATTAGAGAGAGAACAAATTCACCCTACACCTACTAAACTCCTGTCAATGCCTTGGTAACTGAGTTTGGCTTTACTTTCATTCCTTTAATTGTCATATACCAAGAGAGCCACCATCACTTCCTTTCTGTTCAATAGAAGGACTTCTACCTCTAAAATATTGAGTGCCTTAACCACACTTTCCCTTTTCTCCTTTTTCTCCTTCTCATCCCTCAGGAGAGATAGAAATGAGTTAGTTCAGGCTAGGTGGAAATGTGGGATGCTTAACTTATGAACAGGAGTGCATTTCTCTTGAGTTTCTGAAACAGTTTTTGAAGTTTGGATCGTTTCAGTGATAGTAGCTAAGAGGAAAAGGGGGAAGAAAAACAGCCTGTGTTTAATTTTTACATCTTGAAATTAATATGTTAATTCTTCTTTCACAAGACATTGAGACAAAATGAACTTGAAAGCTATATCTGCTTCTATTATACCTAGCTTCAGCCGGTATGTGCTTCAAATTTTGATAGAGAGAAAGGAGGAGAGGGAGAGGAAGAAGAGGGGTTTAGAGCCAACTCAAAATAATGTTGCTTTTGGGAGAAGGTTGTGGGGAGACTCAGTAAATTTCAGCATGAGTTACTCTCACAGCTTGGTTTGCACAGGGAAGAGGGGGCAGCCTGGGGTCGTGGTGACTTCCTCAAAATCATGGCAGGCTCTTCAGAGACCTTGGCTGCAGGTCAGACCTGCAAAGTCTCAGGCAAGTGCTGCCATTGCAAGACCTTTCTTTTTCTTCCTTCTTGCTGCCTGGCTCTGACCTTTCTCTCTTTCTTCCTGCTACAGCCCTATTGTAGAAGCCCAAGCTGGCAACCCTCCGCAGCAGATCTGCAGAGGAGTGCCGCAGTGCCGTTGGAGGAGTGCCAGCCGAAGGACAGGTAAGCAGAGAGGGGGCAGCCATCCAAAAATGTATTGCTAATCTAGGGAAGAGGCTGAATTTTCCAAGCTTTATCTCTCAGCCTTTCCTGTCCCCAGAGGTCTGACAAGCAGTTCTGACTGGGCCCTCCTTCCTCCTCACTCAAAACACTCCCACTTTGAGAATCTTGCTGAAAAGGGAAAACTTGCTCGTAATAAAATGCTTGGGAAAATGATTGCTGTTAAACACCTCGGAGGGAGCGATTCATTCTGCCACCATACATAATAACATCACCTGCTGTACTGCTGTTGAAATCCTTGAGCTATTTTTGCTGCAGAGAGGGAGAAATGAAAGGTAATATAAAGCATAGCAGACACTGATCAGTAAATTGATGTCTCAGCACCACTGAGACTAGATCAATATCTGAGTCCACGGATAGGCTGGTTGCTTTATGAGCACTTAAAAAAATAGAAAATACAGCACAATAAGTGTCAGAATGGGTGGGGTGAAAGATAGTTCTTCAGCTGCTTTGTGCCAGAACCATCTGAAATTAACCAGGGTAGTGCATAGTTTCTACCAGGGACACTGAAGAATTACTGCTGATACGTCTTTCTTCCTTTCCTTTCCTTTCCTTTCCTTTCCTTTCCTTTCCTTTCCTTTCCTTTCCTTTCCTTTCCTTTCCTTTCCTTTCCTTTCCTTTCCTTTCCTTTCCGTACTATCAGCATTTTTTGGTTTTTTTGTTTTCTTTTACACAATGCATTTTAAGAGAAGGAGCTAAAGTTCAGCAAGATACGAGGCAGCAGAATAAGGTGGTCTGAAGTAGTTGCGTAAAAGATTGTTCACCTTTCTTCTAATGCTTTCTTAGGCTTCCTACCTAAGAAATAACAGAATTCAGCAATTGAAGATTTCACAGGTCAGCTGAGAAGAGAAAGATGCAGAAGAAGAGTAGTACCATTGCTCCTTGATGGAAGATAGTTGAAAGTGGGACAGCTGGCACCAGGTCAATGAATGTAGGCTTACCCATTTCCCTCAGAGCAGGATTGAATATGCTAGCAGTGCCATCATGACCCAATCAGAAGTAAATAGCTAATGCCCTTGACTCCAAACCTATGGTGGTTTTGAGTAACGCTATGACTTCTCAGCTGAGAGGATGAAGTCTTGTGAAGGATGGGAAGGTCTAACTGCTGCAGCTGATTGCCATCCCTAGAAAAGGCTCTGATAGCCTAAAATTGTGCTGTGCTGGGCTCTGGAAAAAGAGGGCAAACAGACAACTGCTACCTTGTTTGATGGCACAGCCTTTTCATGGCATGCCTCCTAAACACAACTGTAGAGCAAGATGTAGAGCATATTGCGCTACAATATGCTGGATTTAGATGCCAGGAACAGAGAATGCAACATGCGAGAAAATGTCAACCAAATAAAGAAGCTTAATATTACCAACAAAGCAGAAAACCCCACAGACTCAAACCAAACAAGATAACACAAGATTTTACATGAAGACAATTTCAGAGGACCTCTTTAATAGGGTACTAACTACCTCATGTGTTAGGCTTACAATGGCTTAAAAAATTTCTTATCTGTAAATCTTATCTGTAGCAGTCTGACTATATGGATTACTTCAAACCAATAGCTACAATTGCATTTGTCTCCCAGATTACTACATTTTATCATTGGATATGGATGTTAGAAAGGCTGTACCTTGTGCAAGGTAAAGTTGCTTGAATCTGTTTAACTCATCAGTTTGAAGTTCATAAGAAAAGAAGCAATTCTCAGCATGAATAAATTATGAAATACAAGTCAAAGGACATATAAGAATTACAGTTGACCATCTGAAGACTAATTAAGACTGAAGCCCTTGTGCTATAAAAAATGAGAAGAGCAACAATATAAGTTGAAAAGTGAAAATAATCAGTCTGCTAGAATTAGGAAAATGGGTTTTCCCTTCAAAAGCTACTTGCCTCTAGTGCACAAGTGTTATATTGGAAGAAGCAGCTGTCTATTTAAAATAACCACTTGCCAATGACATTGGCTAAAGACCTCAGCCCAGTAAACCAGCAGATTTCATTTGTACGAAGGAAACCTGGCAGAAAAGGAGTTATGGTGTTAATTACCTACAGACAGGTAGAGCTGCGCATATCTAATCAGTGGTGATCTGTATCTGTACCATGGTCAGGAAACACTTAAGCCTTTAGGGCTGAATTTGTCCTTCCCCAGATTATAAATGGGTTCAGTCTGGAGTAATTAAAACAATCCCGCAAAGAATCCAAGTTTTATGGCGAGGGCTTGCTAGTGTTTTTTTTCCCCATTATGTCTCCCTCAGAAGGCATATTTCCCCATTCTTGGCTTCAAAGGATTTAATATCCCCAAATATGGGATAGCTGCACATAGTCCTCTACAGCACAGGTGATAGCTGTACTATGTGTCTTGTTGATGGGACATGACACATATAGTGGTAATTCATCACATGCTAAAAAAATACCTGGAACAGACAAGATGCATCACTGTGGAACTGCCCAATTCTCTTTCTTACATATGAAGGAAGACAAATCAGACAAATGTACATGTCAGTATTGTAAATACCTGAAGCTAGGGGAGATGTATCACCTTTGAACTGTTTGTCACAGACTCGTGGACTATACAACTCCTGTCTGCATTTTATTCAGTTATGCAGATGGGGTATCCTAATTTTTACTTCCTGAGGAAGCAAATGTATTTCCCAGGCTCACTTTTTCCTTTCCCATAATCCCTGCACTCTCCAGCAGTCTTACAAAGTAATTTTTTTTGTCTTGTCCATTCCTGCAGTCATAGAGTAAACGTTTGCTCTGTTCCTTATTATTACTTAGCTCCTGTTTTTCTTCATATTTATCACCTCATCCAGTTTCTGGGTGTTGGCATTCTTTGGAATACAGTTTCTCAGGATGATGAGAGGAAAAGGGGACAACTGTACTGTACAGATATCAGAGAGAGGGAAACAAGGAGGATTACATCTCATTTTCCATTCATATCATTCCTATTGTTCCAATTGCACTACCAGTCTTACAAGAGTTCTGTCATCTGTTGAAACTTCCTTAAGATAAAAATAGAACACCTTTTCTAATCTGCAGTGAGCGTTGTTGCAAGGGGCAAAGAAAAGCTGCTTTTGTAACAAATCACAAAGATTTTGGCAGATGGGGCAAGGCCTGTAGGATTTAAGCTATAACATGATATGAGAATTAAATTCAAGTTTGATCAATAGCTGCAGCTGTCGTGTAGCTGGGTACCAGGGCTCTGCCTGTGTCCCTGCCCCGTGCAGTTAGTTGCTGGTTTGAGCTGATGGGCCAACAAGAAGTAAAGGAGTTATTCATAGCCACTTTCACAACAGAGCCACTGACCGATTGGTAAAGAAGCTTGTGGGGAGGACATCAAGCAGTCCTGAATCAAACCCCACCCCAGGGAGCCCCACTGTGCTCAGGCCCCCTGTTAGGCTCTTTTCATATGCTGAAATGCACTAATTAGTGCTCTTGGTGGGGGAATTCAGGGCAGTCTACGGCAGGGATGTTCCCAGCCTTTTCCTGCTGTGGAAGAGGGTTATGAACAAGCCATAAGCAGATTTAAAATACTCATTAGAAACTATCCCTGCTTATGCAGAAGGGGTTTCATAAAACTGTCTTCTGTATGCAACTGGAGATAATAAATAGAAAAAGATCATGCATATGCTGGAGGAGCTGCAGAGCACCATAGGTGAGCTGGATCTTAATAATTGACCAGAACTACAGGTTGGCACATTTTGTTCAATCGTGCTGAAAATACTGCCACAAGGATGTTTGTAAGGGAGTCTCCTGTCAACATCTGGACAGCAAATGGCCCATGTATTTGAGAACTTCAGTTTACCATGTAAATATTACCCTATAAAAAAGACCTTAATAAATTGTTTTTTTGACAAATGTTATGTCTGTGTCTGTCGGTCTAACATAGGAGAGGTACAATGAGCCCCAACCTGGCACTGTATCCTCAGGAAAGTCAGTGTAAAATGATCCAATAAGAAACTGATGAAGCTCTTTCTATTTTCCCATATGAGATAATTTGAATAGGTGGCAAAATGGTGACCTCCAGAGAGAAAGAATGATCCAGATGTTAAGGAGTTAGCACAGAAGCCAGTATCATTCTCTGCTTTATCACATTTATCTTTGTGACCTTGAGCACGTTCTTCCGTACCGTGGATAATGGGGGCTGGATAAGTACCATCAATAGAGAAGTACCTCTGCAGGGAGAAGATTAATAGTACTCGAGGACTCCTTAATCTCTCAGACAAAAGCAAAATGAAGTCTAGAGGCTGGAAGAAGTTCAAAGTAGGAATAAAAGGTGGAATTATTTGGAGGTTTTTGACTGTCTCAAATGGTACACACGATTAACCAATCAAAAAAGTTTGTACAGGTTGGGTTTTTTTTGGTTTTGCTGTTTTTGTTTTTTTAAGAAAAAGCTAAGGAATATATTCTGTTCTCATAACAACTCAAACTACCACTTATTTAAGTATTTTAGTGAAAGACTTCTTTTAATGCTGGATTTTTCTAAAGCCTGTGTTTTAGTCAGTGGAAACTTCCAACAACTTTGAGAATAGTTTTCTTACAAATCCATCTAAAAAGACACAAAGAAGTCAATTTTGCTGAAAGTAGCAAAAGACCATTTAAATCCATTTTTCTACTTATATATTCCTACTCAACAGTTCTGGTTAGGTCTAGGTATTTGTGGACCATTACTTCAGTCCTATTCTTATGCAAATTATACTTTTTAAAAGTTAGGAAGGAGAACTTCTGAGAATGAATCGTAGTAAGACGTATGAGCGTGTGTTTTTGTTTGTAAAAGGTATAGCATAAGATGATCTTATTCAATTTAAATACAATGCCATAAATTCCATGTTTATTCCAGCATAAGCAAAGACATTTAAAATAGGAGACTTAGAATGTAAGGTATATGGACTTAAATAGGATTTTTGCTGGATGAACATCAGTTTTGGGGCATTTGACAAACTAAATGGTCTGGTTTATGTAATCACAGACAAAATCACTGTACTTACAAGTATTTGCCATTATTAATAAATACAGGACATCTTGTTCTTTCTAATTTTCATGCAACAATGTAGGAAGAATATAGATGAAGGTGGAATATGGAAAATGCATACTGTGTTGAGAACATCAGTTAACTTGATACACAAAGCAAAAGAGGAGAAAAGAGTGAGTTTTGCATGTTAAATATTTTCAGTTCAAGGTTTAGATTTTTTCAGGAAATTAATACAGACATTGGTTAGTGAGTAGCATCCATGAAATTCTTCTGACATCTAGAAAATGTTAGCCTACTGTTAGTAAATCAAACAGAAAAATACGCCCATAAGGAGTCACATTCTGGAAGTATACATGCAAACCAGTGAAAGGTATATATATGCATGTGGAAAGGGGAAGCTGTAGAAGGCCACTGTAGTGTCAGGTTCATGGGAGGGAGACAACAGGGTAGTTGAAAGGAGAGACAGCTGGTAAGAAAAAACTAACCGCACAAGTAGTTGATGTAAGTTTGCAGCTTACTAACTTAGATCCAATTTCTGGTCATGAAAGCTTGAGAGAACTTAATAGTGGTGCAGCTTTCCTTAGCTTGAAATTTGCTCAATGGGACGGAACTTTTTGTAAGTCAAAAGGTTTTTCTACATTATTTCTGTCATATGTTCTGATGCTCTGTGACTTCCTCTTCCATGGCCCCTTGCATTTGACTTACTGTGGTACAGTGCTGGTGTGTGGGGGGCCAAGTTCTCAGAGGCTGGGCTTAAATTTTGCAGAGATGCAGAGGAAAGGAGTGACAGACTGTGAACTGGCATATTCTGCAGTGAACTGGCTTTGCTGAGAAGGCCTCAATCCAAGTACCATAATGAGTTTTGGGGGGGCTGTATTTTCATTCATGCTAAATCAACTTTCATCATTCCAGCAGGCTAAAGGAGCCTTGAAGGGAGTACAAATGTAATTTATGCCCAATTTAAAACATTAGAGTCTGCAGGAGATTTTTAAAATGATATCTATATAATTGGAGAATCTAGCCCTTGGAATATAACTTCTAATTTAATCTGGAGTTGTGCTTTAATTGGTGACAAAACAAAAACAATATGTGCTTTCTGTCTGTAAGCGTTCATGAGTATCCAAACAGTAGGATTTAAGAGTGCCTGGCACTGATTATTCTGCCCCAAAATAACCTAGCTTTCATTGTGTTGTATGCAAAAATAAACTAACAAATGAGCTTCTGGAGTTTGGGACTTTCAAAAAGGGACTTAATTCCTTATTGTTCTTGAGCTTTCTGTAATATGACTGCTAGACACGCTGAGGGGACAATCATCATCTTTAAACTGGACAGATTTATTTGTGTTTTCTTCACCTTGTAAAAACATATAATATACATAAACCTCTATTCTGTAAAGTAGATTTTTCAAAGCATCATCTGTGCTGGATGATTCATAGTTATAGAGTAATTGAAGAACAATGTAACAAGTGCTTTGTGCCTGTCTCTTTGCCCACACCCTTCAACTATGGGTTCTCCTTTGGCCAACTTGGACAGCAACATAGAACAGAGCTAAATATTTTGGTTGTTTTTCCTCTTCACTGAAATCTCTGAGATCTATGAATATGCCAAGCTTCTGCCTTGAGTCTGAGATCCTTCAGTCAGTGGCTTTGAAGGCTGTTAATGTTATGGGGCTGGTAAACAGCACAGCAGCCTTGAATTCTTCCAGAATTCTGCATTACACTGTGAGTCTGATTCACTCAATCCTGCAACGGTTTTCTGTGCTGTAGTAATCTTTGAAATAGTACTGTATGTGCTTTTCAGCCAATTTCCAACTTTAATTGTGCTCCTTTGTATTAAGCTGCCTATGCAGATTACTGGCAGTTTTCTTTGTGAAAAAAGGCACTGAAGAATTACCCACCTTGTTGTAATGTTTCTGGTTTCGCTTAATTTTTTTACAAAAGCTCTGTGTGAGAAAAAAGACTATGAAAATCTTTGGGCAGTAAGAATGCACTTGGTACTTTTTTTGTGACGTTTTCCCCCTTTCTCTGATAACTGCAAAGTACATAAAGTGTATTTCCTCTCTGTACAGTTAAGCTGGCTATTTTCTTTTGTTGAACTGCATATTTCTGTTGAAGACGTTGAAATGGAATGCTGAGTTTCACAAAGCTATTGCAGAGGACTAGAAAACTTTCTGCGGACCAAGGTAATACTGTGCTGTATTTGTCATTGAAGAATTGAATTATTATCATTCCAGTCAAGTCATTTAAACTGGTGTGCTCATTTCCCTACTGTAAAACTAGATTAATATTTCTATTGTCTGAGCTGATTAGAACTTGAGTAATTAGTCTCAAGAATTCTCTTATGCATTTGTACAACTCCTACCATAATCAATCTTAGTTTAAATTGCTTCAAGTTATAACAAAATTCAGTATAAGTTCGAACGCATTTCACATAAATATTGAAAAGTGCATTTGTAAGCCTTTAGTACCAAAGCAGTAAATTTTTGTTAGAATGTAGAGCTGTGCAGATGTTTTCAAAGTCCATTCTTCACAAAAAATGCATTTTTTGTAAAATAATTTTCAATAAATAGCTTTTAATTAAATTTCCATTAAAGTTTATGCAATCTGACACAGAATATTTTGTTACCTTTTTTTAATTTCCACAACAAATAAAACATTATTTCAATGTTAAAAACAAAGCCTTCACCCCAAAGAAACACAAGAATACTGTAAAAAAGGTGTCAATTAGAAATTCTCCAAAGCAATATTATAAATTCAACATGAGTTTGTCAAATAGTTCAGCTAGCTTGCATCCCTAATTTTGGGAAAGAAAGATTTTGACTTAGTATTTTTATTCAAACCTTTCACCCTCATCTGATTAAATGTGTTAGAACAAAAATTTAACATTCTGTTGAACGTTAGCATTGTAATATGTGTAAGAGTAACAGGCTTTTTCACTTTAAACTGGAATGACAGGGAATACACCATATGTCCTATATACGCAGAATGCGAAGGAAGAAATCAGCTTCCACAATTAAGTTTTGACAGCAGTCAGGAATCAGCCTGCCAACACCACCGCTGAAGACCCCAATCTGAAGCAAAGCAAGATACAGCGTCATTGTGGCAGGTGGAAATTCTGACCTTGGTCTCACCAGGGTCAGAGGTGCTTTACAGGTTATCGGTCTTTACCACAGATGACTTTCTGTGGAAGTGCCTGGTAATTCCCTTTTTCTCTCTGAGTGCATGCATGCTTGTAGACACATCACCTTATCTTTATGTGAGGCTAATAAAAGGCTAGGGTAGTTGCTTTGTGGTAACCCCTGACAAAATATTGCTTTCAGCTAGGGTCTGCCTCAAGCAATCAAAAAAGTCTGTATTTGGGACTTTTAATTCTAGCAAAAAGAGTGAATCCATTCTAGTTTCCTTAAGAAAAGCGATAGCCAACCTTTCAGTTTTAAACTGAAATTAAAGGAAACATGCAATAACCTCTCCGTTTCCCAAAATCTCAGACCCTAGATGCAGCAGGTGCAAGTAACAGTAGTAAAAGTAATTCAGAGTGGGTAAAAAAGATGCTGGTTTTTTCCAAACATTTGAACAATTTCACATAGATTGATTTCAGCTTCTTAGAATACATTGCCACAGACTTGGTGAGATGCATCTTATTTTTGTGTCTCATTCACTCTTCAAGACATGCTTTGTGGTGTTTGCTATTTTGTGATGAGCTGTTATATGCAGGTCTGTGGTGCTAAATTCTATAAGCATTGCTTGATGGATTACAGTTTGTAAAAAATTTCTCCCCCAAAAGTCCATTTGGCTTGACTAAAGATAAGACATCAGTGTGTCGGGGTATATTTTCTCCTCAGATATGTTGCTATTTAATTAAATCTTTTTCATTTCTTTCACATGTGAAATATGAGCTCCCTGGTATTAAAAAGGGGAGAGAGCAGAGACAGAGAAAGCATCTTCCTGTAATTACAGGGCATAAACCCTGTCAGAGAAAAGATATAGACCTCTCATTATATCATTTTTCCTTTCCTGCTTAACTATCTTTTTGCATTTTTTTTTCTGTCTTGCTGATAGCTACCATACTTCATAGACACATTTTTCTACCTGCATAGTGTTCAATGTTCAAGTAAAATCTGTGTCCCAGAAGACAGATTTAAATGATTCAGGAGGCATGTCGTGGTGAGCAAGTTCAAATGGGTAAAGCGTCTCAAGCAAGTACAAGGCAAGCATACAGGATTCTAGATCACAGGTGAGATAAGATAGCCAATGCATGTATAATAAAGCCAAAGTATTAGTCTTGCTGGACAGATGAAGGGCAACTACACAACATCTGATGTCAACCCTACTGCGTTCTGGCAGTTGGGAACCCAGTGTGTGCTGCAGGTGGCTTGGAGACCAGATGTGGGCTGTAATAGTACCAAGGACATCCTTGCATGCTAGTTTGAACACCCCTTTATTGAACTTCATCTTGCTCAGCCTCCAAGACTTTTCCTTCAAGAGGAATGGGAGGGGCTTTTGAAACTCAGTGGCCTTTATTTTAATCTAATTTAGGTGGGAATGCGCACATTTGGTATTCTTGAAGTAGTTGCTGACAAAACATATGCGTGTGGGTAGGAAGACTGGGAGAAAAGAGGATAGGGAATGTAAGAAGAAGGAGAAGGATGGTCCTCTTGAATAAGAAATTGAATATACCATCCTTTGCATTGTACTGTTTCATAACTTTTTGGATTAATGGAAAAGAGTACCTCTGAAGTAGATTTTTCTTCAAGTGGAATAAAAACCTGCAGACAATTTTTTTTCTGCTTTCTAAAGTCTGTTTATAATGGGAAATATGAATTCTTGAAATACAATTTTAAATTGTAAATAGCAAATTGTGATTTTGCAGACTTTTTGTCTATTCAGTCTTCCACATAAACTTATTCAACATGAATTTACAGTGACTTGCAGCAGGACTATGTAGGAAAGTTTTCTGAAATGTTGTCTAGAATTAAATGACTGTGCACTTATTCTTCAAGAAAGGTACATCTGGCCAGGTGTGTATCTGCGTTAGTGTATGCAGTACTCCAGATGGGGTATCACAAGAGCGGAGTAGAGGGGTAGAATCACCTCCTTTGACCTGCTGGCCATTGTGTACATACAGTACATACACAATGAAAGTGTACATACACTTTCATTGCAAACTGGAAACTCCTATAAAACATAGTAAGCTTGTGCTGTTATTCTTCTTCATTTACGTTATTGCAGTGCTTTGAGATCCCCCTTGAAATAAGGATTCCCAATGTGCTTACTGCAGGATGTTCTTGTGTTGTAAACAGGACAGACAAGTAAACAGGGAGAGAGCTCTGTACAGAAGGAAAGTTTCGATTAGGAGAGATTAATCTGCCTGTCCAAGGCACAAACCAACCTCTAATAGTACTTACAGTTTATGATCTTCTCTTACTTTTGGTGGACATGTCCTGATCCTACAGAAGCAGTTGGTTTCAGTCCCCAACCAGCTAAAGCTGGATTTCTTTCCTACTAATACATCAGCAATTTCCCAGTGCTACAAATATAGCATATATATGTATTTATGTATCTATACGTGCAGCTATAGATACAGACAAGTTTAGTGCTTACATATAACAATTAAAGAACAAAAATTGTCCTGGTTCCAGAATGAAAAATTTCTCATAATCTAAGCCTTGGGTCATGCCAGACTTAATATTTTCAGAAGCATTTCTAAGTGCTGAGAAATTTTCTAAATTCAGTGGATTTTTTTCTGCCACTCTGCTGACGAGACCTTCGATTGCTGGCTCTTTCTGACCTGTTCTTTAAGATCTTTTCCTCTTGTCCTGTCATTCTGTGACATTCATAAAAGTGAAACTCTATGTCTAAACCAGCAATTATACATAAAAAAGGAATCATGGCCTGTCAAGAAAATGACATTCTCTTTTCCATATCATATTCTCTATATGAAAGGGTTTTTTTCAGCCTTATTTCACATATTAATTTCTTTACTATATTCAATAATATTTTGCATTTAGTGGCTTTCAACTGAAGATCATAAAGCAGTTTGGAAGCGTATAGAAATTAATATTACCTGTTATGTAACATCTGAGACAAATGGGATGGAAATAATGGAAGCCGAGGGTGGAGGGGGGGAATTGCCAAGGATTTTGTTCAGTGGCAGAAGGGACTTGATAGAAGCGGATTCAGAAATGCATGAGTTATTTTTGACAGGAGAATTCAGGCAGCCTGTTTGAAGCATCCAGATCTGAGTGATGAACGTGCGATCCTGGCACCTTCCCTTACTGCTCTCTCCCTCGAGTCACTCGTGCACCTTCACCCCTGAAGGCAAGAAACTGATGCTTCCTGACCTTTCCCAGCTCCCCTGTAATTCCCGGTCATTGATATGAGGCAGGAAGATTGAGCACTTGTCCTGCAGTTCGGACTAGGGTGGCAGTCAACGTGACTGCCTTTGAGCAGTTCGAGCAGTTCTAGCAGAGTTCTAGCAGAGCCATGTAGTTCACTGTCCTTTGGGAGTTGAAAATGAATAATATTTTTTTCTCCCATTCTGTTTCCATCTAACAGCTAAGGCTTTAACTATGCATCAGCAATAACTTTGAGCGCATGTCAGCACTGTTTTAAGTGATTAGTTAGCAAGCAAACACAAGAGCTATGCTGGTATTGAGCTACCATGCATCATGTATGCAACAGATGGTTTAATGCCCTGCACGGATATTTCCTATAGAAAACTAGAGCCTGCAAGGGAAATCAGGTATGTGCCACAGATGGCCTGGTTGATGAATTTTCAGATTTATTCATGGATCTTAACAGTCTGAAGCAGAGATCAGGACAGTCTTCCAATTGCACAGGTCAGAATAAGGGTGAACCAGCTTGATTTGCTGTATACCCCTTGCTGGTGGCAGACTGAATATGCAGGTGGGGCCCTTGAGACCTCGCCCCGGATTTTCTCCCATTGATTTTAATGCAGGTGATGACCTTGAAAGAAATTAAAGGACAAAATGTATAGAAACAAATATATTTTAAAAATTCTTCCTCTATTAACACCTACACAAACATATAAATGATATTTTCAATATCAGGATGTCTTCTGTGCATTTTTTCTGCTGTTACAGTGTTCTGGTTAATAATACCGTATAATGCAAAACCGTTGTTCTCTTACTGGTATTGAAAGGATGTTACTGCTTTCTCTCACTGGATTTTTTCTAGTGTCTTAATTACAGTAAATTAGAATAATTAGAGTGAAATTCTATGAACCCTACAATTCCCTATGGCCTTTATGCTGCTTTTTGGAATTATAATGAATGTTAATGTAAGTCGTCAATATATTCTTACTACCTTTCAGTCTTTATAGCCAACTTTCCATTTCACTATTTTGCGCTAGATAGAATTCTGTGCATTCAGTATTAAGAACAATATCATGTAATATTTTAGCAGAGCAAAGAATGTTAATTAAGCTTTCGGTGAACCATATTGCAGATAAAACTTAGCAATGGGCAACTTCCTAATAACGGGTATCTATGTTAACATAAAATGAAATAGGCTTCTGTAAAACCTCTCACACTTAAATATATAGCTCATCACTCACATAAAAATAAAATAAAACAAAACAAAATGGAGTGTGCTCAAAGTATAATGACCATACAGAGGAGCCGCACGTTGCAAGAGTTGTAGTAGGAGCTGATCTTGTTCCTGTTCAGTTTAGGATTTTATTTTATTTTTTAAAATTAAAAGCATACATACAACACTACACTATTTGCAATACTTCTTTTCCAGTTTCATCACTGGATCACTATTGTAGCTGAACGCCCTCCAGCATTATGCAACATGACTAACAATCTGTCACCTGAGATTAATTTTCTCTCTTATCCTTTCTTGAAGGAGAGTAATTGTGTTTGTAGTGCTGTTATATTTGTAAGGTTTCCTCCCTCACAGTCTCTATTAGTACACACATTTTTCTGCTTGTTAATATTACAAGAGGTGTGTGTCATTAATGTGCATTTTGCTAATGGAATAGAATGTGGAAGTTCGTGTGGTAGCTCTGCTTCTATTTATAGATGATGTTGAGAGAAATAGTTTACCTGTTGGCATGGTCTTTTATCCCTGACTTAAAGGGAGCCATTTCCCTGTGAAATGTCCCCCAACATCCTTATGCCCAAGGCGGAAATAACTAATATAAAAAATATGGAAGGGGGACTGTAATAGCCCTTATAAAGGATTAAGGGAAAAGAAAGAAACCCAGGAAGATATTTCTTTCCCCAGGGCAGCCCAGAAGGCAATCTACTTCAGTGATAGTCCCTGAAAAACATAAAAACGTGGCTGTGCCAGGAGAACCTCAAAGTGGCCTCTCCAGCTTGGGACACCGTGAAGATAAATAATTGCAGGAAGACAGCACCCAAATTCTTATACACTTGCCATTAAACTATGGTCCCTTAAAGAATTGAGTTCAAATCGAAACAGCTCAGAAACAGACAAACACCACAATTTACTTACAGCCTCTTAAGAAGAAATTGCAAAAAAGAGATAATATAACAAAATTTTTCCTTTCCACGCATTCTCATGAACACAACACCAACAAGATACTCAAAGCTAACCTGTAATAGTGTGTTTAAATCATGTTACGTGAAAAGCCTTAACCTCTGGAACTCATTTGCATCATTTTTGCTGCCACCTAAATCACAGATGGATTCCAAAATTAGACAATCACGTAATGATGAAAACATGCATGATAAAATAAAAAGGGGGGGAAATATAAGCTAAAGTCCTTTGGAGAATAAGCCTGTCATTAACTGGCTAGGCTTAGCAACAAAATGACATTTGAACCACCGGCATTTTATATTGGGTATGCCACCCAGTGTATTTGCACTGCTGTGGAAAAACACGTTGCGTGGAAAGGGGCAAAGTGGTTTTGGCAGAAGATAAACCCCCTTGGGTTCTAACACTCCTCACCAAGGTGGGAGGCTAGGTGCGGCTAGGTTTAAATTCTGAGTGATGCCCAATTCAGCACTATCAGTCCAATTGCGTTTAATATGTATTAAACTATTATGATTTGGATACACTAATAGTGGACTGCTCCTTCAGTCTAGTCCTTTTCATGATCTAGGACAGCCACTCTTGAGTCTTTGGTCGTGTTCAGTGAGAAACCGAAATGACTAGCTACTTAAACAGTGCGGCTTATTTAAATAACAGATATATAGGTTCTTAGGATTGCTGGTGATAAATACACTGTCTACAAAGCATGTGCAAATAAAGATATTGTTAAGTATACAAAATGCGCGACAAAGTTATAAACAATACAGCCTGGCTATAAATGTAGGATAGAGATTCCCTAGAGAAATTTCTAAGTTTCCTGAGGAAACACTCCATATAATCTAAGCCTTACCCAAAGGCGTCCCTGTAGGGGGGAGGAAAAAGGCTCAGCCTGTCGACTGGTCCCGGAAGTCAGTGATGGAGTTCTCAACTTGTTCGCGATGGTGTCTTCCCCCATTTCCCCCCTCTCTTGGGCTATTTTTATACTATTTTTTATCTTCAAAGTGGAGTTTGAGTGACTTCAGTCATAAATACTTTCATTATGATTGGTGTACTCAAGGAGGAGTGATCGCACCTTCCGAGTGGGTAGCCTCTGGGATGGAGGTGTGTTTTGGTACATTGTAATGAGCAAAGTTCACAAAAGGAGAGCATTTCATCAACATTTGACAAAATGTTGTCTCGGGTAGTGTGTAGGGCCGCTTATCGGTTCCGTAGTAAGCAAGTAGGCAGCTTATCTCTTCCATAGTACCATCTTGTTCCCATATCTGCTATTTGTCACAAGGGAAGGCCACGGAACAATTGTGTTCCGTTCCATCCCTCGTGTAGTTTCGTAAACAACCCTGTACAGGGAATCGCAGATGTTGCGCTCTTCGTGTGCCAGCTGCGACTGTATTCTACCTCAGAAGCCTCTTGATTTTATGACTTTCCTTAATGTGTGAACAATTCTGTACTTCTGTATTCTTGGCCAATTTAGTAATTATTCCACACACGTGAACGAATGGATCACCAGTATATTTCCATACAGCTGCTGATATGTTTCATTATTTTCTGTATATGCAAAAACAAAATTCTTAAATTTAGGCCAGAAAGTGAATGAAGCCAGTGTTTTAGTCTTGTATTATAGATGAATTTGAACTTATTTCTTTGAATACATTATAAACATTTTTTAACACAGTTGACATAAAATTTTGCTGTAAAGCTCATGAACTTTATATACAATCTAGATGCAAAGTAGAGAGAGGGCAATGGATATGCAAGGTTAAAAATATTTTCTCCTCTCCATGTTGGATGGATATGAGAGGTGTCTCTTTTTACTATGTGAAATATTGCTGTAAATGCACTTAGCTGAAGGAAGAAATACATTTCAGTTGGAAGGTGGGGAATGGAAGGTTAACTAAGGAGTTGACCTCTGAGCCAATGCCCAGAAGAGTGTGGGTTTGTAGAACCACGAGAAACATTGCAAGCCCTGTAGAGTATGGGAGCGAGGATCTGTAGATTGGGTTTATGTTTTTGAACAGCTGCCTGGCACGCTTAGGCTTCAGATGGTAAATGTTATCATGGCAGAAGATCCAAGAAAGGAGAAAGGCAAAGGTTGGTGTACTCTAAATTTAATCAGTGACTACTTTTGCCAGGATTTTGAGGCATTTACGTTAACTGCTCTCAGGGCTATTGTCAGTCAGGAGCTAATAAGGGGATGTAGAGCTGTCTTGTCCTCAAATGAGAAATCTCAGTACAGTAGTTCAAATCAACTTTGGGGCCATCTAAAGAGCATATGGATACTTTATGTACTATAGCAGATGGTAATTATGATTGGCATCACTCTTGCCCTTTAAACAGCATTAAAATGACAACTGCTTTCCTTATTCCCCGCTCATTCGCAGAACATCTGTTCCAATAAAATATGCTATCAATTCAGTTACAGTAGCTACTTTTAACATATAGACCATCTTCTATTAGTCAAATGGTGTTACAACCCTTAAAGAAAAGAGTTTCCAAACATAAAAACACAATCCATACAATGATTACTCACATTTTAAATGAGCCTAATCTAACTATGTATTTTTGCCCTCAGTCTTCATTTCTCACTACCTGAAGATGCACACAAGGGTGGGAAGGCTGAAAATAAAGCTTGTGTTCCTTATTTTCTTCTTGGCTCTTCATTTTAATGTACAACATGCAAGTCCAAAGAAGGCACCAGATCTTAGGACTCTTAACTATATAGTAGGTTTGTGCTTAGTTTTTGCTGACATCCAAAGATAAGACGAGCTCAAAAAGCTCAAAAAGAATAGGAAAGACATGAGTATGGGCAATACAGTGTTCCCTCACTGCATGTATCCCTTGTTAACCACAACTCCTGGGGACGTGAGCTGTGCACATTTTTGCTCACTCGTGTGAGTTTATTAATATACTAGGACTGAGTATAGACTGTCATTAACTATTGTATAAACAGAACTACCAAGGGAGTTCTAGAAGCAGTAGGTTTGGGACATGAATGCTGATGTTACACATTCTTGTCTGTATTTTTCACATAATATGATGTGATGTACCTGGATATGGATATATATGGAGTCCAACTTTTCTGGCAGCTAAGATTTTATCATTTTTTTCTGTATTTAATCATTGATGTGCATTCACATCAACTTTCTTAAGATAAACTTTGTTCCATAGTATTTTGCTTAAGTCTTGATTTGTTTCTGTATTTGCTCCTCACAATGGCCGCTCTCACTGCAAGGAAAGAATTTCAGGAGAGGATGGATATTTTGCCCTCCTTATTCCTGCATTGTCTTGTGAACTTGGTTGGGAAAAGATGTAATTAAAAGCCTGGCCTGATATGAAAAGATACACTAGGCCAGCATCCTCCTGGTTACAGAGGTTTGCTAGTGTGGGGTTTACTTTGCCTGAAAGTAGAGACTTTGGTGAGACAGAACCTTCCATTTTGAAAGCTGCTCCACTGTCCTTCCTGCCTGGATGTTTCGGCTGGGCACTAGAGTCTGGACTGGCTTTGGTAACAGCTGCCTGGGTCTCACCAGGAAGAGAGAGATCTGAAACAACAAGCTGGGCAAAGCCCATGCAAGAAAAAACCCATGTGCACAGACGCGTGCTTCTGCACAGAGTAACTATCCAGCGAGCAAGTGTGACACGGTAAGTGGAGCCTGTAATCCATACTGTTTCCTGACACTTTGTTGTTGCCTCTCTTTACTTCCAAAGCTGCCCTATGCACCCTTCGGTGTACACAATGATCAATGTTGTGAGTAATTCCATATTGCCAGAAATGTTGGTGTTCCTGACCAATTATGTCTTATAATCTGTTTCGATCCTTAGCCAGTCCTGTTTTGAGATGCCCTGCTGTGCAGTGTTTGTAAACCCTGAGTAGGTCTATAAGTATTGATGTCTGCTCAGTTGAAAGAATTACTTGGGCTGTGCTCTTTCCCGAGCTCCTGATTTTGTCCTCTGATGGATGAAAAGAAGAGGAGAATTTAAAAATGAGTTCTATTTTGCCGCAGAGAACAATATGCCATGAAGGGACATTATCGGTTCTGATTTGTGTGCTGGCTGCCTGGGGTGTGATTGATCACTAGCAAATGAAGGTATCATCCCTCTACTTGCTCAGGTGCAATACCTAAGAAATACCCAGATTAAAGCACCCCCCCCCTTCTCCCTGGCCCCAGCTTCTTCTCCATCCCCCACAGCCTTGTGCATAAGTGCTTATGATTAAGGGATGTAAGTGTAAGCAGATTCAGCACTCAAACTGTGGAATAAGAAATGCAAAGGTACTCTATGCCAAAAAAAAGAACAGCAGCTTTTGTAAATGTTTCCCAGCCTTGTTTCCACAATGAGACCGTTTTCTGTTTTACCAAGTCTGGCCAAAAAGATGTCTGTAGAGCACAGTCAGTCATGGGGATGAAGAATAACGGGTTTCTTTTTAATCAAATAATGGAATCTGCTTGCAGCAATAGATAAGCAGCCATTTTCCACAGCAGCATCTTGCAGCTGTTCCTCCAAATATGCTGATTTCTATTCCTCTGCCAAGAACATAAGAGGAACAGGAGCTAAAATAAGGAATGGGATTTACCCACCCTCTCTCATAAAAGTGAGCTTTGCAGGTTAGAGGAGAAGAGGAATGCAACAACTAGATAAAAACTAGCCATCTGTCTCCTTTTAAACAGACACACCCCCAATCCTCACGGTGCCAGAGATTAATTTAAATTTAAAATTAATTAAAATTCATGTGATCAAATATGGTATGGATAAACAACATTGTGCATAGGCGTCATTTGTTCCTGAAGTCTTCACAGTTTATTAAAAAAAAATGTTTAGATTTGTTTCCTAAAGAAATTAAGCCTATGTGATCACTTAGCATAAGCATACATGTTCATAAAAGAACGCTTTTATGCATATACGCCTCTGGCCGATAATGCTTTAACTTTACTGGTCAATTCTAAATAAATTAGAAAGAAGGGCTGAGGAAGCAGTATTATTAATTCCCCAAATCATACTCTGAGAATAAAGGATTGGAATAGAGAAGGGGCTAGGTTAACATGAAGGGGAGATGACAGAGTGTTTTTTTTACTTTTTTTTTTTTTTAATACGCGCACAGAAGTGTACAAAAAGAAAAGGCTTTGACTATGAATTTTGTTTTGGTATTTGCATATTATTGGATAGCAAAGTGCTGGCTTCAAAATTAAATTAGAGTATCATTCTCAAATGTATTTAAATATTTAAATAGGTTTTACAGTCTGGGCTCTTGCTGCTGGGGAGACTTTAGTCCACTGTTACTTTTGAATTAACACAATGGGGCAGACGTACTTTATGACATGTCATTAATGCTTGTTTCCAGCTGCCCAGACCTGGGAGTCAGCTGGAGAATATTATGTCTTCCTCCCTCGTTTGGCACTCGAGTTTCCTTTTTCAAGTAGGTCTGGCAGGCAGGGGATGATGGCTCTTGGTTGGGTCACATTCTGGTACAGAAAGGCGATGTACTCTGGGTTTGGCTCAGGGTCAGGAACGGCACCGCTTCAAGTGATGTGTTCCTGTCCCTTTGTGTAAGCACAGCCACCAAAATACATTTTGCAAAAATGGGGCATACACTCCTAAAACCTTTAGACAAATTTTCAAGCCTTATCTTAAGTCTGAGGTAAATCTGAGCCAGACCTCCCTGCTTGACTGCAGGTATTTGACTGCTTTTTGACCCTGGACACTATTAAAGGCAATGGATCTCACACACAAGCTATTAATTTTCTACCTCATGAAGCATTTTCTCCAAAGCCTTTCTGAAATTTTTGTACCATCAGTTAACTCTTTATGGTCTTTAGTCTTTGCATATTTCAGGTAGAGAACCTTACTACTTGTATTTATTTTTTTAATCTCTATCTTTGTACCAGGTTTTATCCTTCACAAATTACTCTCCATTTTGAACATTTTTATTTATATAAATAATATTACTATTTCCATGGTTACATTAGAACTGTCGAGTTTTTTTGGTGTGTTTTTTTTTTTTTTAGTGAACTAATTGATTTTCTGTAAAGATTTTTTTTCCCATTAAACCAGTGTACTTATTTTTGGTCAGCTGCAGGCAATTGTAGCTATTTAATAAATTCACATTTAATAAATTCTCTCTCTGCAACTTTTGCACCAGCTTCAGGCCCCAGAAATTTTGTAGAAATTGTGAATCCAGTCGGCGGTCTCTAGGTGGACTAAAACCTGTGTCACCCTGGCTAAGAAGGACCCAGACAGAGGTGTGAGAACTTGCCTGAAGTTGTTCTTTTATCTGGGGGCACTTGCTTTGCAGCAATGTCCAGGAAGCGTTCCTGGAGTTTGAGCGCCTGGTGTGTCAGACTGTACTGCCACAAAACCAGGCAGTGCCTGCTCCACAGAGTCTGAAACCTGAGGCAAGGAGCAGAATGGCGTAATGCAAAGGGCTGTCCCCTTCTCCTCGTACTTAGGTGGACCCATGGACTTGACACTGAAGGCAAAAGAGGAGTCACCTCCACGGACAAAAACGGCTTTCTATTGCCACAATGTGGATAAAACTGCTAAAAGGAGAGGCATATCTTTATATTTAGCAGAAACATGAGTGCTCTGGGAGTTTAAATGAGTCAATGAAAGCAAGACTGTGCATTGGCACAGAAAGAGTTATTTGCGAGCAAAGAGGGAGGAGGAAGGCAGTGTCTCCTGCATTACATATTTTCTTTTCCCTTCTCCCTTGCAGTCTGCAGTAGCATGAGGAGATGAATAGGCCAAGGAAACACCCTTTGAGCCCCAAAGATTTGCAGCTATTTTTCACTGCAAGCATGGAAGCTGCCAGGAAGGATGTTCTCATGCTTACCTTGAATAAAAAAAAAATTGCACTACTTATAAAAACAAACAAAAAGAATTCCCTCAACCAGAAAGCTGAAACTTAGACTTGTAGTGACATAAAACCAGCTCAAGCAGACGAAAAGCATTAAACACAAGACTTGCAGTGAAAGTGAGAGGTGGGATGAAGTGGTCTGGGTCAAGGGGAGTACTCAGTTTGGAAGGCAGATGTGGGAATGATGATGTTTAAGTCCCCACATTTCTCTGGTATGTCTCCAGATGTAGACAAGGTGTAACCTGTGAATACAGCCAGTGAGGGCTTGCCAGGGGTGTAACACAGAGAAATGCCCACATAAGCAAAAAGAAAGCATAAGGTATGATGCTTGGGAAAGGTTTTTAACTCCTATCCCTCGTTATGCTCTCTTTTTCATGAAGACAAATGGTTGGCTTTGTGAGGAAATTTTGCTTTCTATCACTTAATATTTTTTGGCTGTATATGTCAGATGTGAACTGAACAGTGAAATGCCAGGCACAATGAGAGATGCTCAACGTTCGTCCCTGTCAGACTGTGCAGTAGGACCTCTCTACGGGACTGCGTCCCTCCCAGGCATCTCTCCCTCCCCTCTTCTGCTCCCCCCTGCCGTGCACTTTCTTGAGTCTGAATAACTCTTGAGTTAACCAAAAAAAGGAGATGCCTTCGATTCCCTAGATAACTGCGGTTTTCACAAGGAGAATAGAAAAGAAAAAAAGCAGACCCTCAAAAACAGGCAGCTCACTCTTCTTCCCCTGAACATGAAGTGGAAAGCCCCTGATGAACACTTGCCAGTGCTCATTTCCAGCTTCCTAATTTGATGACTGCATGTTCAAGCAGGTTCTGCTTTATCGTCATCCCTTAGAAAATATGCCTCGCTTATGAGAAGCAGGTACCTTTCTTTATTCTCCATGTTCATCAACTCTGAAGTGAACAGGGATTTCAAGTCTGCTGCATCTTTCTGTCAAGGTCCAGTCTCTGTCAGGCTGCTCCTTCATGTTCACTGGTGACTTCTTCCCAAGACTAAATGAATGTCTAAAATTAGATTCTGCTCATAAAACCACATTTTGAGAAGATGGGAGGAGGAGAAAGTGCCTCTTGCCAATCTGCTGGCAAGATATAAACTCCCAATATGCTTGCATCTCTGTGACCCAGGAAGAAAGGCATCTTAAAACCTCATTTTCCTTGGATAGGGTCCACACAGATACTTGTTGGAAGTTGCACCTATATTTCCCAAAAGGTTCATCCTATACTCATCTGGGATTTTTCCTGATTCCTAGGTTTCTGTGTTTCAGTGGTTAGGAATTCACTTTTTAGGAGAAGAGGAAAACCTTTTGGAGCAAACTTCCTCAAGATTTATTTTGAAGGAGATCAGCAACACTACCTAGAATCGGAAAGCAGTTTTTCCTTAAGAAAGCTTTATTCTGTGTGGTTTTGCCTGGAAAAAAAATTAAAATGTGAGGTTGGAATCACCATTTCGACCCACACTCCCAGAACACAACCTCTTTGAGAAGCATTTTATGGTTGTCTAACTGTACTATGTGGAGTTACCTACAAATTATAGTGTTACTTAACAGTAAATTATGGCCTGTGAGGAAAGCCTATACAAGCTGAATCCTTCTGTAGCACCTCATATCAAGATTTACTCCTGTTTTGCTAAGTCATACGTAATCAGGTAGAGTAATTAGTTTCTTATTTCTTTAACTTTTCATGTATTACTACAAGGTTATCCATGAAAAAATATGGATTGTTCATCATCCAGTTTACTACCCATTTAAGTGTGTCTGTTTCCTGCATTGATAAGGCAAAGACCATTGTATCTGTTTAAAGCACCTGAATAACGCTTCTCTGATTTTGAGTTCTTATAACTTTTGCCACCTTAGGTAAAACTGAGGGTATGCTGTAGTTCTGTAAAATTAGGCTGGTTTTATTGAGAAATTTCCTTATCTGTTTATGTTTTAAGTCAGATCTTAATGCATTAAGCATAACTTTGTGCCAAAATCTACACTTCTCTGGGTCATATTAATATCCTAATAGCATGTATAAATAAATTTATATTATTGTATAATGATTTCTCTTACACCAGCTGTAATAGCAATTTTTTATACTTAAAGAAATAGAGCTAGAAGAAGCATAGAGTAACATAGAAGAATACAAGACTCACAAAGTTCTATATCGACACCTGTGATCATTTTTGGCATATTACTGTCTTGGTCATTAATTATCCCCAGACTGTTCTTTCTTCAGAAATATAAGTCCATGTGCTGATTTATAGCTTCTGGAGGTGGTTAATCTTTGCCTCCTAATTGCATCTTGACCACATATTTCAAAAGTAACTGCTTTCTCCCCAGATTCCAAAGATGTTTCAGAAATTTCACTGTAAAGTCAGCAGTTGAGAGTGTAGAGAAAACGTCACTATAAATCTTTCAGTTGTATTTTACGTATTTTCTGCATCCACCAAATGAATTATGTTACCCTGATACTTTAAGTGCTATGAATCTGACCAGCATTCTGTCTAATAACTAAAATGGTACATTATCAGCTAACTAGAAAGTTCTCAAAATATTCTGCTGGAAGCACACCTCACTCCATTTTTTTTTAACCCTTATAATTCTGGTGGTGATAAGATTACAATTTTTGTACCAAATATATTAAAAATATATGAATAATAAAATACACACATTTTCAATACTTGACTTAATTTCCTTTGAGATGAGCTGAAAGAATAAAAAAAAATAACTTTACTTTGGGTAGGCAAATATGAGGTTTTATCTCCTTACCCTGCCCCATGGAAATGTGTGTTGTTTCCTCTTTGTCTTTCAAGGCAGACTTTGCTCTCCAAAGTTGGATTAATAGATCTTAATCATCCTAACAAATGAGCTTTTCTGAAAGCATTTATCACCACATTATCTGAATCCTTTACCACTATTAATTAATTTATTCATTATTTATGGATTTTCTTGAGACCTGTGCAGGCTGAAAGCAAATGCTAAAATCTCTTCTCTCCACTGTCTCCCGTAATGACAAATCTAGACCCATAGGGGACTGAGAGATCAGATGGTAAAGCTGCGCATCTTTTTATTTCTGGAGAAAGGATGAGAGACATAAAGCTGATTATACTGTCCGTACTCTTCTGGTAAGTGACAAGAGAGACTAGTGGGCAGAGTAGAAGAAGGGCCAGGAAGTTGGATCATGAAATCTGGAAAACCAGACCAGTGGGATAAGAACATATTCAGTGGAAAAAGAACAAGCTTAATTTTTGGTTTTATGTTTGATAATTTTATACTTCAGTGCTTTCTCCTGAAGAGAGTTGACTGGGAGGGCAGAACTTCTCACAAACAGATCTGCACATTTCCATCCCAAAGAGACTTCTTCCCAGCTTTACAGTTGAAGAAATCAAAACCTTCCAAGAATTGTTTTTTTTTTTTTTTTTAATTTACTTTCTGAATCTCTGTTGATGCTTAACTGAGGAGATTCAAAGATTGAGACTAGGGTTCTCTCCTTCAGCAAAGGACATGCAGCTGATGTTTTCTTCTCTTGGATTGTGTTGATGTGTCTCATGTAGCAAGCAAATGGCTCACTAGCTCTCACAAATTCCATCCTTACAGAAGTTTAAGCAAAATTACATATTTCCAGGAAAAATTTGCTTGAACAAGGTGCACTTGATATCTCCTTTTTTTAAGAAAAATTTGCCAAATATTTCCAGAACAAATGTATTGAAGAGGAGCTGAAAGTTTAAGTACCTGAATATCACCCAGTTCCTGTCTCTGCTTTTTTTCCCAGAAGATAAGGAAGAAGGAAGCCTAAACTGAAAGGACTACGTAGATCCACCAGACTGGGTCCACTAGGCTGGTTTTTTTTTGTATCCTAGCATGCCAACATTTCTAGTGCACCATCTGGTCTTCCAGGAAATAAACTCTCATTTTTATGCTGTACCTGTGAATTCAATCAAGTTTTCATCAGACTGTGATAGGAACACAAATGCTTGTCTTCAAACTTATACACTATCAACTGCTTTTGTAACTTTTTTATTATTTTAAAATTCTTTTTTACAATAGGTTCCCTAAAGCTCAAAGATAATACTGGGAATTTTTCCTGACTGAGCAGCAATTCTAAAACTGGGGTTTCAGTAATATTAAAACAGTGCAGGTTAAGTGTTTTCTCGGGTGCTGGAGAACACTGTCAGTGCAATCATTATTTTTAGTGCAACAATAAAAATGCAATCTTTACAGGTGAATTGTAACTGTTAACGATGTCATATTTGCTTTGTTTGGGCTGATAGTAATCAAATATATTTCTCTTTAGTCAGCTTAGACCCCCACTGAAAATTATACACTTTTGTTGAAGAAAACTGATAAGTATGCAAGGAACTGTAGTTTCATTATTGTATAGACTTCATACAGAAGCAAAGGAATATCTATATTTTTTTAAAATTTTTTTTCTAAAAAGTATGTGCTGGGCTAACCATTATTAACTCCCAGGGCCTTTTCTCAAAGTTTTAGAGATTAGATTTCTTCCTGGCAGGTGAACAAAAACAGGTATTAACAATTCCTGGCACCGACCTTTATTTTTCTCAGTAGCTCCTCTATTCATACTTAACATTCAGAAAGTATATATTGTCTGAAGAGGAAAGCCAACATTAGAGGGAAACATAATGTCATTCTATGCAATTGTTCTTCTTCAAAATGGTGCTATTACAGGTGCTATTACACCTGGTGATTGTGGTATTTTGTCTTTGTGTTATCTGAGATCACTAGCTTCTCATGTCAGTTGCAATGTGTGATGATGGGTATAGAAAATATTTTAATAAGACAAACATTTTATAGACAGCTTAGGGATGGAAGAACAGTGCTGTCTTTTTGTTCATTGTAATGCCAGTTCTCTTGAATTCCTGACTGGCCAATTATTCCAGCTCTACTGGAAAGTGGAGCGGGCTACACCGTGAGAAGTTACATCCATGTCTGTCTGAAGTCCACTGCGGTGCCCTGAGGCTACACTGTCCCTTCACTTCCACCCCTTGCTTCCACAGTGGGAACCAGTAAATTAATCAAACTCAGACCATAAATAAGAACATATGACAGTTGAAAAATATGCTGTAGATTCATAGCTGCTATGAACTCAGGTAGCTTCTCCAAAGTCAAAGGAAAAACAGCTGTTCCTGTGAACAGAATATTTGATGCTATTCATCTCCATTTCTTCTCAATCTTGTATGTTTTCTTATGCCTCTGGCAAAAAAAATCCTAATCTTCAAAATTCTACATTTATTGCTTTTCAGAGAATAATTTTTTTGTGGCAAGTCTGAGAAAAGCTCAGCAAATTCTTTTTCACTTCAGTATTTGCAAGAGAGCTATTCTTACTCTTACTTACATTAAAGACATGAGTCAGACTCCTCCTGCCCCTTATCTGGAAGCTCTTGCAGTATCTACTAAACTCCCTGATAGATCCTAAAAGTGTATGTTTTTCATCCATTGATTTTGTACCTATTTTGCCTTTCATACCTTAACTGCATTAGGCCAGAAGTTACATATTTATTTTTTTTAGTATCTGGCTTTGAGTAAACCTAAGTCTTGGGGTGTCTACAAGTGGGTTATGCCTCCCCAGTGCATAAAAGAAGGTAAATATGTATGCAAACTTTTTCTTGTACCTCCTCCATGGAATTGTTTCTCCAGGGAACAAACTCTATTTGCTCAGACATTCTGTGATGCTGTGATTCTGAACCAGCTGGGGAAAAAAAGACAGCTCAGGTTAGGCTTGGTTACAAGGTCTGTGCAGTCCCTGGATGATGAAAGAAATTCGTGTGGAGCACATACATGTTTATGAGGAGCAGAAATTGATGGGATAATGTAAAGGTCTTCATAAATTAGCTCACTGAAGTTACTTATGTTTGGTTTTTGTTTTTTTTTTTTCTCCACTTTGAATATAACCTTCACCACAATTCTTATTTTGGAAGCATACCGTTTTTTAGGAAGTCCTTTTGGAAAGGACAGAATGCAATGCATGCTAGTATGCAGTAGCATTCCTGAAATGGATTCCTGTCTGAATAGTGGCATGTCAAGTCTGCTTCTTGGCTGCTCTATCTCATGTTGGAGCTTAATTAATGTATGCAATTGAATGAAGTCCTAAGGTGAACTCTGCTGAAATTCATTCCTTCCCTAATAAAATATTCCTATGTTCAGCATATGTATATACCAGGAAAAAACCTAGTCCATCGTCGCCAGCTGCGTGAAGCTAGTAACATGATTACCATTAGCCTGGTTAGTCCTCCTGACTTCTTGTGTGAAACGAGATGTTTGCACTTCCACCTACAGAGATGAAATATCAAAATCCTTTCAGTAATTCTTGAAAAACAGAGTAGGCCTGCTGTTACTAAACAAAAATGAAATTTATTGCTTATTACAGAAGGAATTGCTAGTCATCATTTCTCTTGCCATCTTCTCTTTCTGGAAACCAGACCCTGTAGACAGCAAACATTGCTAGTGCTGGTTAGCCAGAAAAGTTTTACAGTTGTGCTGCTTCCACTCCTTACTGATATCTTTATACTGCCTGTTTCTTTGTCAGCAGTGCACCACCCAGCTCCTCATACGAGATTAGTTTACAGTGATTACTTTGATGGTTGAACTGATTGCTCATCCAGTTATTAAACCATCCCCCCAGACTGTTTCCAAAGAGGAAACAAAATTTAAAGAATAAAAATAAAGTCCTTTCTTCAAACCAGCAGGAAATAAAGGGAGCAGGGATAACAGGACTGGAAAGAAACAGGCAGGAGAGAGAGAACTGAACAAAGGATTGAATGTTTTGCTTCGTGGTGCATCCTGCAGTCCTGTAACTCCTTAATTCTATTTATATTAGTGCTGTTGTTCTGCCTGTTCACTTTTATTTTGGAAGGGTTTATTTTCTCCAATGGTTTATCTTATCTTGTGCAAACAACTCACCTGTGGGCCAAACTGAGAAACAAGGAGGGGATGAGAATGTACAGGCAGCAGAGGCGAAAGTGAAGGGTGTGACTGCTGGCACCAGCCTGTGTCACTATAAACTGTGATGACACTTCATGCAGCGGGACAAGAGCAGGAGAACATGGCCCTGCACAAGTTCTGTGTTAACGACTTGTTTGCTAAGGTCTGATTTCCCAGGAACGTAATTGATCTAACTCCGAGTTTCTGAACTCCAGAAAGCATTCACTTTTGCACTGCAGATATGGTGTACAGGAATAAAGTGATAACAAAGGCCAAGAAGGTCACATGGATCTCCTTTCAGTACTAGTTACACAACCGTGCACTGCAGCTGAGCTGCAAGTGGTCACCATTTGAGACAGATTAAAACAGTCACAGTAGCCCTGGCAGACTATGAGTGCAGAAACACTGTGGCTGATGGTAATAATTTTTTGCAGTCTTAGTTATACATTATGCTCCTCTAGGAAGAACATCCGTATCTGGAAAAGGTCATTGCCAGGGGAAGGAGACCACGCCTCCCTAAGGAAACAAATTGAGCCTGTACACACATGGGGAATTTCTGGGGGTGACAGGCTGTGGTGGAAAAGAAGAGGGTTAGAGACAGACCATGGAGGTCTTGACCAGGAAAGGCAGGGTCTCCCCAGGCACCAGAGCAAAGGGGACATTGTGATCCAGCTCAAACCTGCAATAAATCTATTGAAGAAGCAAGAATCTGCTCACAAGGACAATGTTGGCAGAAGAGCTGTGTGTGAACTCTTTGTATTTCTACCACCTGACCTAATCATTATGGCTTTCCTTACAAGGAGAATTTTCGTGAACCGTATTTTAACAAAACCTGCACTACTGAACTGAAAAGCCTTTTGTGCTTTGGGGGAAGAAGGTCGTAGGAGGGTTTAGCTAGATCACTCTCAAAGCCCTGGCTGATCTGGCATCCTAACACAATCCCAGTTGATAGACAAGGACCAGAAACTCAGAGTTTGTACCAACTTTTTACTGCATGTTGTAATGCAACTTCAGGTCTAGTTTTGCCAGTGATTCAGACTGAAGACTTGCTAAACATGTACGGGCTCCCATGCAGCCTGTGTATCCTTTCCATAGGAGCCAATAGCATACAGCACCAGAGTGTTTCCACCTCACATCTGGGACACAGGTGAGGTATGCTTCTGGATTTGGGCTCTGGGAAACACTCCTGCATTCCCTTGTTTAGATACAGCCAGTGCCATCAGGGACATCTCCAGCTTGAATAAAGTTGTGTACTGGGATGTGCATAATGTGCATTTTGCAGTAGGATCACAAAGGCTCTTCTCTGACATGGCAAGAAAAAACACTTCTGTGTTGTTTGTGCTTTTGGGGAGGAGGGGAGGCAGCTTATGTCTGCAAGACAAAACCTGCAGGATATCCTACTTCTAGAGCAAAATTAACAAACACCCAACTCAGAATTTTGCCAGAGGTTACATGGGTGAGATAACTGCCTAGGAGAAAAGAAGAAGAAATATAGTGTGTTAGCATGTTTAATAAATAATGCATGTTTCCAAGCTGAATGTTTTCCTCTAGCACTATACAAAGAGGTTGCACAAAAAGTGGTATCGTTTTAATTATGTAGTTTTGCTCTGTCCACCAAGAAGTTATCTTGAATTTAAAGAAAAACTATGCAATAATCTTTTTCTTCTATACGGTATCAAATAACTTTAATAGCCTTTTAAAGTGTAATTCAGGGATCATATAGGCATAAGGCAGTTTCCAACTGCAAAACTCAATCTGAGCAAACCAGACCATGAAATAATACAATGCTATTTACTGATGCCTTAGGAAAATGAGCACTTTAAAATCTTATTTTAAAAAATGAAGCCTGCATGCTTAAAAAAGATAAATTCAGAAGAAAAAAACCCCCAACCAACGAAAGCAAAGCTTGACCATCCTCATTTTAAAGTAAAGGAAGCCTATAAATAATAATAATTCATTGGTGAGCTAAAATTGAGATAGCTGGTGGAAGAAAGACTGTTTTGATGATCTCTTTTGAGGGAAAGGAGAAAAATCCTGTCACATGAACAGGGTGCAAAGTGAGAAATATCTTCAGTCTTTGAAGATCACCTTCATGGCCTAGAGACCCCCTGAGGTTTGCTTGGAGAAGATGGCATGGCAATGAAGGACTGAGTAGGCACATGGTTTTGGCTATGCTGATTTGCAGTCACAATTGAACTGAAAAAAAAGAGTTTTTTTCTTGGTTACAGTGACAGAAATATGTTAAGAAGACTGTTGTTTCTTTTAAAGGCTGAGTGGTTATTGCTGCTGCAGCTGACCAAGCCCAAACTGTTTTGTGTACGTGTGTGTTGCAGAGGTCCCATGGGGCATGCAGCCCTGCAGCGGCCAAGGATCTGCAACGGCCCACAGCAGAAATGTGAAAATGAAGTTACTCTACTGCCCTGGTATGTAAACAGTTGGTGAGTGTGGCAAGAACCTGCTTGTGCTTAACAGGAGCTAGGCAGGGGAATCAAGGCTAAAATAAAGTAATTGTTCAATAACTGAACAAGGTAAATAGAATTTGGTCAGTCTGGGATGGGCAATGGTAGGGGAACTTTGGGCACGAAGCCACTCATGCTGAAGTCATCCTGTCAATAAGGTCAATGCTGGCTAGGAAACAATACTGGAAATAACAAATTTAGGTAGTGCAGCAAATCAGAGAGAAATAAGGAAAATTCAAATAGGAATATGTTGTTGGGAGGAGCTTGGAGGAAGAGTGAGGGTGCAAAGATGGCAAAAATGAGAGTCTGAACTCAGGAAGAATAGTGAACTGAGGAAGAATAGGGAATAAGTTTTAAAATAAGGTAGGATAAAAAAGAGGAGTGGATCCTTAACTAGCAGGAGTGTGGATGCCAGCAGTGATGCTGACTTGTATGCCCCAGCTCATCAGGATGCCAGAGGGACCTTGTGCTCTACAGACATGCTGTCCAGACTTGGTGTAGAGGGAAATAGGTTTGCACCTCCCTACTTAAAGAACTGTAATTCAGTAGTATTCAGGTATGTGATTCATTAGACTTAAGAGCGGTAATTAACAGCTTTATAGTCAAGCATAATAGTCTGCATTACTATATAATTGTTATGATTGCCAAGATCATTTATTCTTTTGCTGCTCTACCAATTTCCTCATGGTTTGTTCATTAATCAATAAACATCTTAATCAGTCGGTATCAGTTACACTGCAGCCTCTGATTTAGCTGTGTGAGTGCATTGCCTTGGCTGCAAAAGGGTGTTGGAAAGGATGTTGTCCTTCAGCAGCCCCTGGGGCTAAGTGCGTGTCACTGTGGGGGATCAGTTGTGTCTCACAGAGAAATCATCCACCTTTGCTATGGTACCTCCCACTTGGCTTCCACAGTCAGGGATAAGCATGACCTAATGCTCAGCAAAGTAAGACCAAGCCTTCGCCTCACTCTTTAAAAGGCTTGTGCTGCTCTTAAAATGAAGATGTCCTTTTGCTAAGAGCAAACTTCAGCTAATGATGCATTTGGGAATGAAACTTAGCTGTAATGCAAGGCAACACACAAACAAAACCCCAGTCACTTCTTGTTCCTCAGGCAACGTTTTGCAGCATTTCATTCAAGATCAGATGCTACATTATTCCAGGGACTCTTGTGTCAACGACTGTAAGGATGATTGCCCTATGGACTCATAACAGTAGGTAGAGAGGGAAACTCGGTGGGATCTGAAGTTGCTCTGCTGACTTCACTTGGCTTTTGCTTATCTGTGTTAGCCAGAAGCTGACCTGCTCTGCCTTTATACACCTCCTTACACTCCTTACAGTCTCAGTTATGCTCCTTTTGAGTTAAAATTTTTCCAAAAATACAAAACTTGTGTAACCTCTGTTAAATGCTTCGGTCAGGTTTTTTTCTGCTTTTAAAAACTCTTCTATTTTAACAAATTAGAATTAATTTTAAATACTTGTAAAGACTTTTAACGATTTAAAAATACTTCTAAAGACTTACAATTTGTGATTTATAAAGAGAACAAAGGATGGGACAATGACATGGAAGGGAGGTTTGGGAGAAGCACTTGAATGAGTAGAGCTGTGGTTTTGCTATAGGCTGGCTGCCCATCATTTCCTTTCTACTAGATGTTTTTGGGATTATAGTGTTAGGACCCCTAACTTGCTGCATTGAGAATCTTCTTTTAGTATTACTTACACTGAAATGAGTAAGGAAATGTATATACGATGCTTTTTTGAATGCACGCTTTTACATGTTTTGTATGCAGTTAAAAAAAACCCACCTCTGGCCAAAAGTAGTGCACCGTTAGCAGCAGCACTCTCAGGTAAGAACATGTAAACTCATACTTATGTTCTGCTTTAGCCTCTGCTGTTTGGATTTTGCACATCCCTTTTAAATCCATAAAAAACAAGAGAAGAGAGGAGCTGTGAGCTATGTGCTCTTAGTTAATAATGCAGATCCGTTTCAGATCAGATGGCAAACTGTTAACCACAGATACCAGAGTGTTTATGGAGAGACCAAAATGAGAGGCAGAAAAAGTAAACTTGGCTCTGGTCTGAATGATGAATCTTTTGATGTGGTGTGTCAACATGAGGTTTTGTCTTGTCTCTTTTTCATCCAAAGCTTTTTTTTCACGTGCAGTCTTTAACTTTTGATCTCAACACACTGTTCAGTGTGGGTTTACATGTAAATGTCTGCCTGGTGACAATTTGTACCTGAACCCCCAAATATGGAGAAAGAATCCTTGGTAGGCAGCTGCATTTCAGATTTGTTTTATATGCAGAAGCAGAGTCAGTCCAGCTTTACAGTTAAGTAGTTGAATTTGATCTTACAGGCCAGCTCATCAAGGAACAAAAGAAGAGGAGTTTTTAGACACCTTGGTTTCTCATAGGGGTTATAAAAAGCTTCATGTAATTCACCCACATTTCATCGCAAAGTTTTACAGTCAAACTTCATGTGCGTCTTCTGATGAAGTTCATGGCACGCTAATGGATGTATCTCACTGGGAGAGGACTACATGAAGGTAGTGATAGAGAAAGAAGAATTTAAATCTTGTGTTTACACACATCTTTTACAGGGGAGGAAGTGGAAAGAACTGAATTGAGAGTCACAACCATTAAAGAGCCCATAATAAATTAAGTGGGTGGAACAATAAGTGAAGTGTGAATATGTGTGCATATACGTATGTACTGATTCAAAGTGTCGTGGTAGTTGATTAGATATTTAGTGACTTCATTTAATAACCATAGATCAGCTAATAATGAGTGGCTGGTGGAGAATGTTCACAACTAGATCATATGCACAGTGTAAAGATATCAAGAATTTAATCAGAAGTTTTATCACTAAACTCTACAAACTTTTGGAAGTCTTTTCCCTATTTCCACATCAAAAAGAACAGTTTTTGTAAAGTAGAAAAAAAAAATTGCTCACATTTAAAATATTGATAAGAAAAGTTTTGACTTGTCATATCCTTCACCAATGTGTCTGTTTTTCACTCAGCTGTAAAGATAATAAAAGTCTGTACTCTGTAATAAGAACTGCTCTTAATGAATTACATTATTTGCATAGTGTGCATTTGGTCTCTTCTGTAATTTTTAAAATTCTTAATGAAATTTTGGTAACAAAAGGAGATATTATATGAGACCTCACAGAGTTATTTGCTTCTACTAGAATGAGGATCACATATAAATTGTGTACAGATATTCTTTCTATTTCTGTGTAATTACTAAATCATGTACGAAACCTTCTTTTCTTCAACACAGCAGAAGCAAATAACATCCTTGCCCTTTAATCCAAATGGTTGTCCAGAAGGCAGTAAACTCTGCCTTCAAGAACTGGATTTGTAACTCTTGCTTCATACTTTTTCTTAGCTAAAATACACAACTCATAAAATCCAGAGCTTGGCCTGTCTACTTACAATCAATGAAATACTTCAACCTCTGCATGACCTAGCTCTGATCTTCTATCAGCCTTAGGCAGCTTCTGTGTAGCTCTCTTAAATATGTAAAAGAGCATAGCTGGTTTCTTTCAGTGAATCTGAATGTCTGAAAAAACCCAGTACCTTCAGTAAGCTCACTTTATCTTCAGATGAATTAATTTTAGGACAGCTTTGCTACATAACAGTATTTGGAGCAAAAAGCTCAAACTACCCCAAATGGGAGGTGAGAGGCAGATGTTGGATGGTTCATTGGGGCAGCAGCAGACCTGCATCAATCATCAGACCAAACCTGAGGCTAATTTGTAGGCTGAAAAATTTGTCTGTGCTGACTTGGCATAGGTAAGATTAATATACTGCTTCATATCCCCAGGACGGATAGTCTCACCTTTCCTCAGATTTTTCATCTATCTTAATCCTTTGGAGCTTTGTTTCCTTTTTTTTTTCTTTTTCTTTTCATTATTGGTAGAGCTGTTATAACCCACTCTTTTTCCACCTTTAATTCAAGAAAGGCTGACTTTCACCTCTATCTGGGGGCTTCATGGTATCTTATACAGCTCTTGAGACCTCCTGCTGAGCAAGCAATCACTACAGTACATCAGGAGGAGACTCAGCCCCCTGCTGCTCTTAAGAAAACGGCTGAAATGTACTGATCACTCCTTCCTCTCTTCTCTCATTGTGTGCTCAGATCTAGAGAGTCCTTTAGATTCATGTTTTGAAATCTTTGCATAGGAGTCACCGGTCCAATGCGGAAATCACTGAAGCTTTGCTACTTTGGGATAGTTAGCATTTTGACCATAGCTACATGCAGGTACATGCAGGTAAAGAGGAATGTTTCAATGACTCAGTAGCGGAATAATAATTGGTAAGACTTGTATGATCCAGACTGGATTTGTGGCAGGGGGATCTTGAGGGTTTCGAGTGGGGACATGTGAAGTGCAGAAAAGCAGGGAGGAAGAGGGAGCTCACCTGGGTTGTAAAGATCTGAAGTATTAAGTCCCAGGTCTGCCAAGTTCAGAGATGAGCTTTAAGCCTGAATCTTTCTTAACACAGCAGAATGCCTGGATTTTGACCTGACCTTTTTTCCTCTCACAGAATGAATATGGATTTACTGCTACAGAATGGATCAATCTCCAAATCTACTATTCTATTACTAAGGCTGTTAGGATGAGCAGGGACTTCAAATTCTCACATTAACAGTGATGACCATAACTACCCCATGGAGCGCAGGCTGCTGAGGCCCTTGTCCTCATCATTTGAGATGGCAAAGCATCTTTAAAAAGATGAAATTAACAAAGTCACTTATGCATTAAGAGTGGGTTAACAGTATTCTTTACACTAATCAAACAATACTATATGACTGACAGTCAGGTCCCCCAAAATCCTGCTGATTTCAGTGGGAAAAAGACTGGTAAAGTGGGATTTGTTTTAGAGTACTAACCGGACAGCTGAAATCAATAGAAAGCAACTTGCATAGCATACACCTGCCGTCTTTAGTCAATAACCTACAGGGCTGTTTGACCCTTCCTATGTTAGTTTGAATTTATCTTTCTCTGTAAAAGCCTGATTTCCCTGCTGATTTAAAAGGACCTTGGCTGACTAGATCGAACTAATTCATAACTCCTGGAAATTTACAGCATAGAATCATAGAATCATACAATGGTTAGAGTTGGAAGGGATCTTAAAGATCATCTAGTTCCAACCCCATTGCCATAGCCAGGGACACCATCAGGCTGCTCAAAGCCCCATCCAGCCTGGTCTTGAACACCTCCAGGGATGGGGCCTCCACCACCTCTCTGGGTAACCTGTTCCAGTGTCTCACCACCCTCACAGTAAAGACTTTCTTGCTAATATCTAATCTAAATCTCCCCTCTTTCCGTTTAAAACCGTTACCCCTCATCCTATCACTACACTCCCTGATCAAAAGTCCCTCCACAACTTTCCTGTAGGCCCACTTTAAGTATTGAAAGGCAGGTATAGGATCTCTTGGGAGCCTTCTCTTCTCCAGGCTGAACAACCCCAACTCTCTCAACCTGTCTTTACAGGAGAGGTGTTCCAGCCCTCTGATCATCTTTATGGCCCTCCTCTGGACCCGGTCCAGAGCTGAATGGAGTACTCCAGGTGGAGTCTCACGAGAACGGAGTAGAGGGGCAGAATCACCTCCCTCAATCTGCTGGCCATCCTTCTTTTGATGCAGCCCAGGATGTGATTGGCTTTCTGGGCTACAAGCGCCCATTGCCTGCTCATGTTGAGCTTCTCATCCACCAACACCCCCAAGTTCTTCTCCTCAGGGCTGCGCTCAAGCCATTCTCCACCCAGCCTGTATTTGCGCCTGGGATTGCCCTGACCCAGGTGCAAGACCTTGCACTTGACCTTGTTGAACTTCATGAGGTTTGTACAGGCCCACCTCTCAAGCCTGTCCAGGCGGTCCTTCCAAAGAATTGGAAGGACACACTCCAAAGAATTTCCAAGAAAGTACAGACAAATTTGTCAGACACAATTTACCCTTAGTGAAGTCATGTTGGCTGTCACCAATCACCTCCTTATTTTCCACGTGCCTTAGCATAGTAAGTGCCTTAGCATGATGCACTTTGGTCCAGCTCCTAAAGAAAACAGCAAGTCTTAAAGTGGCCTTTACAGAAGAAAGCTTTAGCTGCCACCTTAACAACCCATCACACCCTGGACCTGCTGTAATTCAGTAAATGCAGAGAGGATGGTTCTCCTTAGGGTTATCCTGGGTGTGATGACAGAACTGTGTCACCACAAAGGTATTTGCATGAAAAGAGGAGCTGTTGATGCCTTTATCTCCTAACTGCAATCAAAAGAATATATTTTGTTTCCTCTTTTATTCATTTTCCCTTCTCTGCTTATTATTCCAGTCTGTTCCCATCATACAGCAGCAGAGATGTTGAACCTTCATTGGGCAATACTGGATTCAAAGACAAGACCAGGAAAATGAAGAAAACAGGCCCCTACCCTCAAAATGAGCATTGACTGTTGCTTCTTTTAACAGAGCTGACTGACTACTCAGGGAAATGCTTTTATGATTTGCAAGGTCTCATTAACAGGGATATTTGTTGCCCAGCCCAAAGCTGTTGCGAGGCATCGCTTCTTGGCCTGGCAAACCCTTCATCCAGCAGATGGCATTGGTAGCTCATTTCTGCCCGATATGCACCAAAATCACACTGAGGATGCCTGTGCCCTGTCAAATCTCTCTTGGTTCTGATCAGTGTGTACGACTGCGTGTTTCAGCTATACACTAAAAATGGTAATCCAAGCATCAGTTTCTTATAAAGTAATAAAGGCAAAAAAGGCTATAAAAGGCAGCTGTTCTGAAAATTTTGAGCTTTTTGTCGTAAAAGAAAAGCCTTGGGCTGCTATCACTTTTATTTTATCTCTATTATGATGCCTGACAAGTGGATTTTCAGAAAAATAAAAACAGGTCATGAAACTGACGTGTATGTGTGCATGTGTGCTACTATAAAATAAAGACACTTTGCCTTTTTTTTTTCATCTTTCTCTAAGTTAGGGATCCCTGCTGAATCTTACTTTATATAAGACATGAATTCCCAGGAAAATTAATTTTCTTTGAATAGATGAAATATTAATCACAAGAAATAATAATAATAAAAGCCAGAGATTGTGGTACATTTACTGTTTTTACTATGATAGGTAATGACAATGTCCCTTCTGAAATTCTATCAAGGCCTACTGTGTTGTATTTCTTTCAACAGGCTCTATGCTGACAGGATTGCACATACTAATTGAGGTCTTGCAATAGACAAAGCGAATATTGCTTCTGTGGAACTTTGTTTTTCTATTTCAAGGACTCTGGAAATTGAAAAAAAAGGACCAAACAGTGGTTACAACTTGTGGCATCTATGGAACTGTGTATTAAATCATCATCCTAAAATATTTTGTGCCATTTGTTCCCATTACCTTCTAATAAATATTAATTCAGCTTCCCAATTTTGTGAGGAAAACAAACACTTATCATAGATATAATTAATGCACGCACAGAGGCAAAAGCTCAGAACCTTGTCAGATTCAAATTAAAAACACCAGAAAAGATAATTTAACCAGAATAGCTACCACACCAATTGAATACAGAGTGAGGCAAAAATTATCCTGAGCTTTAATCCATCTACAATTTGCTGCACCTTATTTGAAGATATGAGTATGTGCAAAAATATGCTGTTAATTACAAATGTTCTTATCTATGGTCTTTCAAAGTGTTTTAGTGCTTTTGAATACTGGGCAAAAGAAGTTCCCAGATACGCTTGCGTGAAGGAGTAATGCAGTTAGGGAAAGATGTGCAGTGGTATTGCAGAGTGTGGTACTTTGGTGAAAGTAATAGTCAATTAAGGAAAGTACTAACATAATGTAGGGACTAGCCATTGTCCAACATTGTTTCAAATCTATCCCTCTTTGGTATTGGCTGAGAGCTATTGGCAGCTGCTGGCCATTTATGTGGTCTCTGTGAATTTGAGTTGGCCTTAATTAAGTTTTTGATGCAGATGTCAGGGTTGCAGAGAACAGCAAAACAAATGGCAGTAGCCAGCAATTTCCTGGCAGAAGACTAAGAGAAAGGAGAAGACTTGGGGAGTTAGAAGCTAGGCTGTAGTCTTGTGCTTGAAGGAGCTGGATGTTCCTTCATGTGTCGTGCCTTCTACAGTTGACTAGGGAGAAGAGATTTTATATTTCTTTACTTCCGTTCCTCACTTATAACTTCCCGTATGAGTGCTTCGTTGCTTGAAATAACTTCATGGACTATTTTTCTGGTCCAAGCCACTCTAATACCTATTGTGAGTACCTCGTCATGGCTAGATGAGAGAGTTCTCAGGTCAGGAGGAAACTAAATATGTTGTTATTGTACTTTAAAAAGGAAGAGAAGACCTTGGTTTTCAAGACCTTTCTACAGCATCTACTTGGCAAACTCAAAACAGATGCCTATGTTCTTGTTATTTTACAACAGTTTTTATTTAGCACTTTCCCTTAATAATGAATATGTTTAAAGGGTCATATAAAATGTTTGGACACTGGAGGGAAATTTTCATTGATTTAGTTCTGGCCCAGAAGTCATCAACAGATTTCAGCCAAACAATTAACCTGTCTCTTGGCATCATTCTCTGTCTTACAAAAATCTAAAAATGCCCTAAGTGTTGTTGTAGCTGGATATTAGTGGAATTACACAGACAGTAGTTTTCTGTATGTTGCAATCTGTACTCATCTTGAAAGCCCCCTCTCATCTTAAGAGCCCCTGGTAGAAGTTGTCACAGGTCAGAGTTGTTTAACTGCTGAATCTTCAGAGTTTTGCCATTAACTTTAATTCACACAATATCCAACCTTTGACTACTGGCTTTATGTGATTTTTTTTTCTTTTTCCCCTGGTGATAAAGGAGGTAACTACACACACAAAATACTAACTTAGATAGAAGACTGAGAATGACTATCATGACAAACTGGATGTAAACTGGACTATCAAAATCAAATAAGTTAGGAAACCTGGCAGCAACCTCTCTTTTTGTATCCTTCCCACCACGGTTTCTGAACTGCCTAAGAAAAGTTTTTGCAGCTGCTTTTCACTATTCAGGATGGAAGGAACGAAATTTTAAGCCTGGTGAAAGACTTTCAGAGAGAAGTCAGAGAGATGCTTCTCCTCACATGCCTTTGTGTTGTACAAATTACAATTTTAGATTCCTGCACTTATTTTCTATTTGTTGTGTATATGGAATAGGTTTGATTCATATGATAATTTAACTCTGGGAATTTTCTGTCTTTGTGATGTTTAATATTCCAAAAAGGAGATTTGAGGAAGGCTGTCAAATGCCATTTGGAGGTCATTGCCCTTGAGGATGTGAAGAGATAGCTGTCTTCTGCATTTCTGCTGTACTCTTTGGGGTGAAGAACTGGCCTGCCTGTGAGTTCTATATACTTTAGCCTTTTCTTCTCTTGGTTTTAATCTGTCTTTTCCTGTTTTCCATACAGTTTTGCTTTACAAAAAGCTTTTTCCCTACAAGACAGAGCCACTTTTGCAGTTGCTGCAGTAATTGCCTTGTTAGAATATTCTGATAATGATTCAAAGCTGGTACCAGTTGGGAGGGATCTATTTTCCCTTACTTCTCTGAACGCCTCTTTTCAGGGTGAGTAAAGTGGTACAGAAACTGTTTTTTTCTGTGTCTGCTGTTGATGTGTTGCTTTCTATTGCTTTTCTGTTTTCAGCCATTCATTTGCAGTCTATACTTTTGATTTCTTTGCTGGATTTATGCTATCATTAAGTTAATTAGAGTGGCTGTCCCTTATTTCCTCAGAGTCTGATGCTGAGTGGTGTTTGTCAAGGGCTTCTCCAGAAACCTTATCTGTTTTATTGGCAGGATGAGGTTTGAGGCTTTTCTGTTCTACCCATTTTTAAGTGTTTTTCCTTCACTGCTTTTGACCGATCCATTTCTTCTTTTGTAATTTCCACCTGGAGTTTCACTCTTCCAACAATACTGCGCTTTCCTGTCGTAGTAGTATTCACTTCAGTTTCTACTTCCAGTGTAACTTCATTTATCTCTTCTCCTATTGACTCCTCAAATTTGCCGCTTGCTTATACTCATCTGTTTTGCCTGATGCTTGCCTGGTCTCAGCATGGGGATTCTTTCTGTCACCACATTTTCTTCCCAGTAAGGTCTCCTGGCTTATCAAATTCTTGCTCTGCCTCTGTTGGGGTCCAGCCGTGACTGCAGCGGTTTGAGTCACACTATCTCTGAACGCTCCTCTCCATTTTTCTTTGGTTCCACTCTGTGTTTTACATTTCCCTGCTCTGATGGTATGTTGTCTCTGTTGTTCTATTCAAAGGAGAAATCTCTGTGTACTCTTCTGTATACTGTGAATTTTGTGTTGCTTCTTTTTCTTTTTCTTAATTACTTATTTTCATTTACATTCTTACTTCATTTTAACTGCTCAGTGTTTCCTGGCATTTTGCACAGATGACCAGATTGGGGAAATAGTACAATTCTGGTTCATATGACCACACATTTTGGTATCCGTTACATTCTGTGATACTTATTTTTTTAATGAGAGTAAAGAGTACTTTCAGCTCTACACTTTGTGTATAAAGCACTAATCAGCAGTTCTTTAATTTCTGCGGTTAATGATTCCTACCCGTTATGCCTTTAGTTTCCATACTGGGTGTTAGCGAAAGACTTACTTATCTCAAGAAGTTATATTCTAGGGGCCTGCCGCTCCTGTACCAGGTATGACTTTAAAACTTTTTTTTGTTCACACTTTGGACATAAAACAACATAGCACATGTAATGTTTAGGAGCCTCGGTTGAAAACTTTCGTTTATCTTATGGATTTATAGGTTTGCATTTGATAAGTGATTTTTTTTCCACAGGCTGTTATAAAGAGAGCTCCTCCAATGTATGCTGCTTGTCTCTGTGGCGCAGGGTTAGTACAGCTTTTCCTCTCTTGTGTCTCACCCCAGCCCACCAGCTTGTATTTCATGTCACTAGATGCCCATCTCCGTCACAATGACTCTGATTTCTGATTTTGGAAACCTCCTTTCACAATCAGCAATTATCAGTGTAAGCATATTTTTCCCAGCCAGCACAAACATTTTCTGGGTCCTGACTTTTGGAACTGGTCTCTGTAAGGAGTGGCTGAGAACCGCTGACTTCTTTTTGCAAGAAAAATCAGTGACACAGGGCTAGTGGGGATGGAGAGCCTCGTGCCCACCTGCTCGCTGTCTCCAACCTTGTCACTGCAGCTGGAGGGATATGCCCAGGGCAGGCCAGTTTGCCTGCTCTTCTGATGGCCCTTCCCCTTTAGCTTGCATATACCAGGGTCAGACTGAGCCCTGAATTTCACATCACACTCCCTCTTTGCTCAACATTTAAACAAGAGGCCGCATTTCTCTGCTAATAATAATGACATGCATGTATTTGCCATTTACAACTTCAAAGAACCAGAAAACTGGAGTCAGACTTAAAGCATACATGTATTTTTAAGGATTTTTTTCTAGGGAAAGATCAAGCTGGGAAAATTCCTGAAGTAAAGTTGATGTTTCATTGGAGAGCTCTGAGCACGTGAAACAAGATTTGAAATGAAAATGGTTTTGTGATGGTAACTCAAAAAGCTTGTAGCAAGCACGATAATCTTGTAAATAGCTTTCCTAGGCATCTAGAGATATTTAGAATGGCATATTATCTTTTTTTGTTCTTTTTTGTTTTGACCTTTTTGTAATATCTTCTGTAGTCTGATTCATACCATATGGAAAAAAAATTAATGAATGTTGAATATCCTTGTTTTTCCTGTCGTATAATCCTTACCCTTTTTCTAAACAAACACTAGTCAAACCAATTGTAGTCAGTGATGTACAAATAGATTTCCTTCTATATCAATATAATTTTGCTGTGAACTATGCCATTATATTAATTTGAATATTTATTCACTCTCTTCTTTTTTGAAATGCTTAGAATCTGATTAAATAATAGGAATAATAATAAGATTACTAATTATATTCTCTAGGATGGATGAGTTATCTAAGAATTGTGCATTAGCCATGGCACTTATTGTATTTGAGGTTTAGAAAGGAAAGTGGAGACTTACAATTATTAGTTAAATTATTTATGTAGTTATAAATAAATAAATCAATAAAATATCTACTCATTGGAGCAGTGCAGGATGAAAGAATTTCAGAAGCAAAATGGATCTGTCATAGCCATTTGGATGCTAATAACTGGCTTCACCTTACACAGCTGTGTTGAATGGCTGGCTGTTTTACTGTATCCAAGCTTTGGGAACTCACCAAATAATTGAACAATACATTGAACTTTTGTAATTTTTAATTGCTAGCTGTTATTTGCACAGCCATTTCAGTTACTGGTGTATATGGAGACAAGGAATCATAAGACATGTATTTAAGCCACAGCTTCCCCTGCAAATCCATCTAACTGAAACCTTCTGTTCTGGGAAAATGTAAATATCCTGTGGGTATTTTCGTGGCAAATGTGCTACCGTGAAAGTCTTTCTGTAAATGTCTTCTAAAAAATTAACTGACAAATCTAAATAGAGGGAGCTGAGAATAATATGGGAGATTGACCTACAAGCACAATTTTTTTTGCAAAGAATTGTGATACAACTGAAGCCTAAGCTTCGAGAAGATGAAGCTTATCCTCTATTCTTCTCTGTGGACTATTAGCAGAGTCATTTACAGACACTAATAGACACCACTTTTAATTTGCATCAAGCCTTCCTGTAAGTGGGTAGCCAACAAATCCATACTAGTGTTGAATTCCTCCCTTGGTGTAGATACCAGTGAACCAAAAAAAAACTGAGAAGAAGGCAAGAGCTGGGAAAACGGCAGCTACTTAGAAATTCATAGAGCTGTGGGTAAGGGAGACCACCTGAAGGAGTATTAAAGGAGTCAGCTGTTCTTCCTATTATTCAAATGCCAAAAGTGAATTTAAGTCTTCGGATTCCCCTCATGACAAAGCAAGTCAATATCAAGCTTGTTTTCCTTTTTCTAGTGTCTAACATCAGTCATTTGCTGCTATTCTCTCCTTTACATTATTCTATTTCCTTTCTCTTAATTTTCCTTATTTGCATCCATATTTCTAGTTCCATCCTCTCAGAAGTGCACTTTCCCCAGAGCCCACTGACATCTTACTTCTGTAGGAAGTGCACTCTTTTGAAGACAAGAAAGAAACAAACAAAAAAAATCCAAGTGTATTAATTTTAAAAAATAAATTTTAGGAAGTTTTCTGCTGAATTTCCTCTCCACTCCTAATAATCTTAAACTTTCCATTATTCGTTTTCTTCCTTCTTTTTTTAATTGATTTCTTTTTCCTTACGTGTCTTGTACTTACCTTGAGTAGATAGCTGTGAGTGTACAATGAAATTTATGCTGCTAAGGACAAATGCAGATGAACCATTCATAAAGGGGTTGCAGTAACCGTTACTGACAAAGTTTTCCTGCCTGATGCTCCCAGGCCTAATGCTTCAGAGGCTGTGATGCTGTTTTTCTTCCATGGTGTGTGCTCCATTCCACGTTCCCTTCAGTATTCACCAGTAGTCAGACATGATGCATCTGAAGAAGACTGCCTTCTGCATAGCGAGAAGTAAATTTTGTGAATATTAGACCTTAAATGTATCCTTATTAAATAATGTCCCATAATGTATGTATGAATAATAATTTGAAAACAAAACCAAACAGGAATTATGAGTTTCTATATTAAATCATAATATAGTCCCTCCCTGAGCTGTTCTTGTTGCCAGCTGCAAATTTACACAGCAATAGCACTATGTTTTCTACTTTGTAAATCTTCCTAATGGGTAATGGGGATTGTCAGTTCCTGAGAAGCCACAAGAGCTAAATGTAGGGCCCAACAAATTTATCTAAACAGATATACATCAGTGAAAGCACATGCTGAGTGGGTATTATATTCCCATTGACACCAAAAAGACACCAGTCAGACTGAAGATTTTTTCCTTCAAACCTCAGTATTTGTAAAAAAAGAAACCATTTTAAGGGAATATTTTAATCACAAAATATTGCAATGACAAGAGTGAGTCAGGGTTTGGTTAACTGAGTTGATCTGGATTAAAGAAGTCTAAATAGGTGAGATTCCTCTGTTCTGTGTAAAATAAAAATAAAAAAAATGGGAAATCCAAATCCCGGAACCTGCCCTCTGTATCTGGAGAACATTAATAGGTGAAATATTATGAAAACAAATCTCAGTCAGCAGGTGCAAATCAGGTAAGAACCTCAAGGATGATACAGCTGTGTTTCCCCTGCTGCTGGATTATTTTGTGTTAATCTCTCTCTTTCTCTCCCTGGTTATCTCACTCTTGCATGCTATAAAAATGACAAGCAAGTTTTAGGTACCACAGCAAGTCACACCAGAGAATGGTATTTGTCACCGTTTATTTTTAAATTTCTACAAAAACTAAATCAAAACATACATACAAGAAAAACAATGAGACCTTCAGAGAAACAGGAAAAGATTAATGCTTGCCTAAATGGTTTACACAGAAGTTAAGAGCACCTGGTTGTTGCTCAGCAACTTTGAAAATACAGCATTTAATTAGATACTTCTGCACATACTTAGAGAACTAAGTTTAGGCAGCCGTTTATTAAAGACATTCATTCATACTCTCTCCAGCTGAGTTTTCTGCATTTATGGATGACAAACTACCAACGTGTGATGGTCTTTATTGTGGGTGTTTTTCAACCTCTTGTTCAGATAGGAAAATCCAGTTCAAAACAATGGTTTTAGCTGCTTACTGAAGCCTGACAGAACCCCTCAAGATAAACACTAAGCTGTTTCTTTTGTGAAGGCACATTTCTTTTCCTTTTTAATTGTGATAACACTCAAATATCTCTGCTTAGATTTTCAGCAGAACCTTGGAAATGCGATGGTAAGTGAAATGAAACAAACTATAAGAAGGGGGGAAAAAAGTGGTTTCCAACAGTTTTGCGATTCTTACATCCTGGGATAAATCCATATGTCCTTATATCCATAACAGAGTTGTTCTAGTTTGATAGTCTGTATCTGCTAATGACTGGAACTAAATATTTTATAGGAAGTTTATGAAATTATAATGTGTAGGCACTCTAGTATTCACCTCCCACTTTAAAAATCCCCTGTAGTTTCTTCATTTAATGGTAGACCTCTGTAACACTATGTGTTTCTTCTGAACTGTCTTTGAGGTAATGCAAGCAAGAGTCAGATACTTACTGAATGTAATTCCCCCTCCTATCTTCAAAATTCTTTTTTGATTTGAAGGTGTCTCAGTCTATGTTCATATGCACAGGTGGGGGAAAGTCTTTCTAGGGGAAGAAATGTAGGTTTCTCACCTGAATGTTCAAGGTTGCCACACAAATTTATAGTGGCTGCAGAGTTGGCAGATAAAGTTGGAACAGAGTTGTGTAACAAGGGAATGAGACACTTTCATGCAGTGGCTGTGGTTCAAAATTGCTGTGGTAGTCTATTAAAATTATGTAAAGCTATCATAGGAGGAAACAGAAATTTTTACCGATCAATGCCTTAATTAAGTTACAAAGCTAAAATACAAATAAGCACAATACTTTTTTTCACCGTGACCCTTGATGTTGCTGCTTATCCCCAATAGAATTTTCTAAAGCATATAATATATGTTAAGCTTCACAGAGTTTTCTTTCATCTTTATCTTTTTTTTCATTGACATTCCAGTTTCCCTCTGTTATCTGCTACTGCTTTTTCTGTCTTCCCCCACGCCCCCCCACCCCTTAACAAAGGGATCCAGCTTGTGGTTTAGAGACTGTACAACTCTCTCTTGGAGACAAGAATTTAAAACATTTTTCCAAGCACTTCTGCTTGTTTGAATTAGACTGCATTTAAGATATATTTTTTTAGCCATAACTTCTTACACACCGAAACTCTATGGTTGGTTTCAAGCTATCTGGCCTTGCTGGCAGTGAAGGGCACAGTGCTTGTACCGGCTTTTAGAGCATTGACAAGTTTTGAAATTGCTTCAGATTTGTGCTTGTTACAGCTGGCCATTGGTATCTAGCAAATTTAATGTTTGTTATCTAACACACGTTGCCTAATAATTGCGTGGGCTTTGACTGGGATACTCTGGTGAGCAACTTTATCTTCGGGATATGGCATTTGTGGAAGAGGATTGTGGCACTGCAAACTCTGGTGCCTCTGTTACCTTTTTTCTCTTCATGTTTACAACATTTACGGTGTGATGTAGGAACAAAGTGTTAACATCTTTTGTTGAGTAATTGTTAAAATCACATTGCTAAGAGAAATTACTTCTCTCTTACAAAGAACTGGGAAATAGGAATTGTTTCCACCTGGAGTGGATGTAACTTTGCCACTCGCTCACAGGGTGCAGAATCAGGCTGTGGGATACAGCAACAGCACACAAAACATTTTAAAAATTAAGCCATTTGCCTGTTGTAATGATACAGAGCCAGGCAGTTTTACAGATGCTCATGCTGTCATTCCCCCTGCATGACAGTCTGTGAAGTGGCCCAGGGGGCATTCTTTTATATCCAAAAGGCACAGTCCCTTTTCCACCAGGTGTTATTCATGCTCTGAAGTCATCGGTTGATCTTTCAGCGAATCCAGCTTTAGTATGCCAAAACCACATGAAACACACAATACAAAAGGCTGATACAGCACAAGCTGACATAGCACAAACTGATACAGATTTATTTCCCCTCTTTCTCTCTTTGCTTCAACCCCCTTACCCCTCTGAAGCAAAAAACAAGGTCCCAGCACCCAAAGAAAACCAAGAGCAACAAAAATCTAATTTGCTGTATTCCCGGAGGCTTTCTGCCAGATCAGCTCTCATCCGTCCTCCTGTACCCAGCAGAAACTCCATACTACATCCTCTAGTTAATTTGTCAGAAAAGGGGTTTTATATTCATGCCTAGCCTGCATTAAATTTGTATTGCTGAAAACCCCACAGTTGTGCTGATCCAGTATTAATGGCTGTGAAACTGCAGCATTGTGTAGCTTCTGCCATGTGTATTCTCTCTCTTCTTTACATTTCAATTCCAACCGTGAAATTTCCTTACAGCTGTGCAAACCTTTCCATGGTGGGATCGCTGATAGGAAGCTCGCCTCAGGATGACTGCATTGTGTTATTCTCAACTCAGTGTGAATTTGGAATAGCCATGCTTATGTCAGTAGAAAAATACGTCGAATAAACTGGTCGTACTCCATGAAACCTGAACAGCTCATGGTTCTATATTTAGAAATGGTAGATGAAAATCCCACTAGTTGTATCTTATTGTTGGGAAATGGATTACTAAAATTCCCTTACTTGGGCAGGATCTATTTTGTGAAGATAAGTTTGATCCCAGAAGTTGGAAATTATAGGATGGTAACCTGGATTTTGATTTTTGAAGTCAACCTAAGAAAGTAAACCACTGTGTTTCACACACACTTCTCTACCAAACAAGACAACAAATGAAATATACCTGTTTCAGGATAAGGGGTGCTTTACCTCCCTGAGTACAGTCTAGCAATCTTTCACCATCTGGGTCAAATTAAGCATTTCCTGTCTACTCCATTTTCAGCCAGTGGTCTTGATCTTGCTTCTTTTATTTTATTAGCAGCAGCTTATCTGAACACATCAAAACTGTGTGCAAAAAGATTGACACGATACTGAGGTGGAGGTTTTGTCAAGCCAGGAAAGAATAGCCAGGAGGAAAGAAATGTTTACCAGGGCTCAAAGAGCACTGCCAGCCTCTGCTGTTGTCAGCCTCTATCTCACTCCAATCAGTTCATGTTTCCTGACAGCCTTGTTGATGTTGAACAACAGCGATCACTAAAGACCTTGTAACAGACTCAGCAGGACAGTGGAATCAAGTAAACCAAAATGTCTGTATTAAAACAAGCAGTGAGTGGAAAGAGCAAATATGCAAGTAGTGGCAGAAAGCATGAAACCACAGGTAATCACGTCCAGCATTCACCTAACCTGTCTTTTTGAAAGAGGGACCCATACAAGACGGCTGGAGTGGACCTAATAGCTCACCTGCTGGAGCCTGTGGGTCCCTCTGTGAGCCTACTTCCTAACACATATGAATGGACAACAAAATTTGGGGGATAATAATTTACTGCCATGTCAGTGACCTGAAATGCCTCAGTGGAAGGTCTGATGAACACCAAAACTGATGGAAAGGAGAAGGCAGGCTATTCAGCTAAGAGCAGGGACAGGGAGGAAGTGAAATCTTCCTGTCAGTAGTGAGCATCAGTGAAATTCTGCCCAAAAGGACACGAAGTGCAAGAGCTGCATGCATTAAGGATATCTGGAAGAAGCTTAAGAACACCTCAGGAGAATGTAATTCACTCATTTAACTAAGAAGATAATGACAGCAAGAGATGGTAAAAAAATGCCCAAACAAACAAAAACTTTCAACAAGAAGCTGGGGCCTACAGGAGGGATGAGGAGGGACTCTTTATGAGGGAGTGTGGTGATAGGAAGAGGGGCAATGGTTTTAAACTGAAAGAGGGGAGACTTAGGTTAAATATTAGGAAGAAATTCTTTACTGTGAGGGTGGTGAGACACTGGAACTGGTTTCCCAGAGAAGTTGTGGATGCCCAGTCCCTGGAAGCATCCAAAGCCAGGCTGGATGGTGCTTTGAGCAACCTGGTCTAGTGGGAGGTGTCCCTGCGCATGGCAGGGAGGTTGGAACTAGATGATCTTTAAGGTCTTTTCTTGCTGTTACTTCTAAAAAATTTCCTTTGTATTTAGAAGTTCAGTTAAGGCAATGTTTTAGTGTAATAACAGGAGACCATGAATGACTAGACTGCATTTTGTATCAGAAGGATCAGAAGTGGTGGAGAGGACCCCCTGGAGATGTCTAAAAGCAGGTCCAGGTGCTCTGGGCTGTGTCCATTTGAGTTCTGAATAACTCCAAGCGTTGAGATCCCCAACGTCTCTGAGAAACTTTCTGCAGTGTTTGGCAACCCTCACGCTAAAAATATTTTTCTTTATATCTAGTAGAGTTTCCTGTATCTTAACTCCTGTCTGTTGCATTTTGTTCTGCCCTCAAACACCTCCACCTTCTTTGTAATCTGCTATCAGGTACCTGGAAATGGCAACAAGATCTCCACTTCACCGTCTCTTCCCCAGCCTGAAGCAGGCCATCTCCCTCAGGTTCTCCTTATATGACCTAGGTTCCAGTCCCCAGCCATCCTGGTGGCTTTATTCCCTCCACATTCCCAGAATCAAAAGCAGCAGGAGAGGTTCCTCTCTATCACTCACATTAGTCTACATTCCTTTCCCTATTACTCTCATATATAGGCAAAGAATTACCTGAAAACCTTGCATAATCCTTGATTTTTCTGCATTTTTAATTTTTTTCTGGTTTAAGACATAGGAGGCCAAGTACAACTGGTTATAGTAGCACAGAGGAACACTGTGCTCCTTCTAATTGCCATGCCATACCAAAGGAAAAGAAAACTCTGTCCTACTAGGTTGTCTTTAGTCATGAGAAAGAAAACAGTTACATAGAATTTGTGTATTATTTGAAAGAAATCCGCTCTGTTTGTGTACTTGCACTGTTACAGAGAGAATACAGGCATTTCTTCTTCCAGGGCTCTCATCTCCACACCAGGGACAGGGGCACTGGTGAAGGAACAGGCTTCCCTTGGGAATTGAACCTGCCTAGGCCCTGTGGCCCAACATTTTTTGCAGCAACATGTCATCCAAGACTTATTTCAAAAAACTCATTCACATACTAGGAAAAGCTTATTAGTTGTTTTACCTCCCCCCAATTTTTTCTTTGTTCTATTCATTTTTTTATTTGTAGATCTGTGTTCCCAAAGACTTATCTTCTTTTGTATGAGAAATTCTCTGTCTCTGAGTTTTGGAGTTAAAAAAGAGCTGTACATTCAACACATCCTTAAATTTGCATGCTTTAGCAAGCCTAAATTTCCCAGGTTTCTGTTTAGGGCTTAAAATAAATGATTAGTTGTTTCTCAAGATATGTACAAGCTAAGGTGATCTCAAATGCTGTTCCTACATTAAAGAATTTTTTTTTTTTAAATGCACTGAAAGGTTTATCATTGTCTTGTGGGAAAAGGTTCCTTTGAATCTAGCAGAACTTCATGAATCTCTCCAGAGTAAATCCTGGCTGAATTCTGATATCAGTGTCCAAGCCAAAAGTTGTGGTATTCCTTAGATCTTAGAAGAAAATTTCAGACTTGGAAATCTCCTTCATAATCCTGAATGTAGATAACGTGTAAAGCACCTATTATCTTCGCATTTTGAATGTTGTTCCAGTATCTATTACCTTTGCATTTTGTTGTTCCTTTGAGTATTGCGCTTAATTGAAAGAAGTTGTTGCATAGACACAAATAAATGTGAATATGCTCAGTGCATGTACATTTTTGTCTCGAACAGATGGAGCAACACTCTACCCACATTATGTCATTGACATAAAAAGATATAGCCGATGCACAAAGTCTTTTGTGCTTATGGTATGTAAGGAAGCTATTATTACAGAGTAACTATAATAAGGTGGCACAACTGGGGAGTATAATTTCTCCATACAGGAGCAGTAGCTGCCACGTTATGTAGATTTTAAAATGAGCTTAATTAGACCTCTGTAGAGAAATGTTTGATTTTTACCTCAATTCAATGTAATCTACAGCAGCACAGGAAAAAAAAACACAAAAAAAACCAACAAAAAAACCCACCCTGAAATCCCCTAAATTATCCAGCTTTAGAGTTGTGTGAGAATATCAGAAAAACTGATTCAGAAAACAGCCATGAAGTATATGTGTAAAAAGTGAAGAAAATGTGGCAACAAAGGAATAAAAATGTAGATTTATTCCCGATTTTGAAGGAACTGGGAGTTAAAGACAGCACTAAGTGTGCCTTAATCCTCCTGTTCTTATGATATACCCAGGCATTAGGTGTGGAATACAAGCAGGGGAGAAAATCCATCCACCCTCTCTCAAATGGACAGTTTCTGTAAAGTCAAACTACTTAGGAAGATAGAAACTGTACACAAGAGTCCCAGAGCAGGTTAATGATTTCAGTAAGAAATTATATATTGCAAAGGTTGGATTCATACTCAAGATCCCTATTCTTTTCCCCACTGCAGGAAAGGATTGTCACCATTTGCTCCAAGGGAAACAAAAGCTAAATTTGCACAAAGAGTCTGAAACTGAAAGTTCATAATTCAGAAAAGTAAGATGGTGTTCAGGTCTGCTTATGTGACTTTGGACTCCCTCAAAGTAACATGTAGTGTTCCTAAAAAAACAACACTAAACCCACAATTTTCTGTCTTCGCTTTTGTCTCACCTCCTGAAATCAAAGCAATAAAATAATACACAAGTAAACTGACTCCTGTGAAGAGACTGTTAAACAGTTACGTCAAAATAATACAACAACAATGCAAGAGCAAATAAAATATGCATGATACTGTAACTCAGAAGGCAATGTAAGTATCTGAAAACCAGAACAAGATCACTCTTATTCTTTGCGTTCTTATGTTGCCAGGTATATATATTTAAAAATAATTTAGCTCAAACTTATTTTTTGGGATTATGGAATAGAACAAAGGAAAACAAACCCCCAACAACTGCTTTTTCTGGAGATTGCACCAGGTTTTTACCATCTTGCATAGCTGTTCAGCTAAAGAATATTCTGCCGTTTGCAGATGTTTAAGTCTTAGCAAATAACTTTGTAGAAGTAGTTAGTTTATCATGTTATCCTAAGTGTGATTTAAGAAAACAAATAAAATAAACCTTTTAAATTACTTTAATTGACATTGACCCTACTTATTTTTCTATGAAAACATAAAGTTTTATGTGTATTTTTGCTCCAGTTGCAAGAAAAAATGGAGAAGTCAGATCTCAGTATATCATATCCCCAGTGTATCTTTCCATCTAATCTAGCAATACGTGTGCAGAATGGGAGTCTGGCTGTTTTCTGAGTTAGGTGAACACTGACCAACAGCACTAGTGTGAGTGCTGGTGCTTTTCTAACAGCAGAACCATATCAGAAATACAGAAGCAATTTGGCTGAAGGTTAATCTGTACAGGACCAGACTGCATGCAGGTATGGGCAGCTGCATATCTGGAGGGAGACAACACAAAAACCACATTTGTACTTCTGAAACTGATGTCATGTTTTCCTACCTGTCCCCTTTTAATCTAGCTGTTGAAGGGGTGAGGTAACTCTGAAAAGAGTTCTGTTTTGGGGGAACCTTTGAACTGTCTTTTACACACAGTATAAATGTTTTAGGAATTCTTTCCCCAGGCATTTCTATGTGAGGGGCTCCTGGTAAGTCCCTTGTTTGTCTGTATTTACAAAAGACAGAGAGGGAAATTATAGGCAGGGGTGCTGGAAAGGCAGCTGTAACCGCGAGCACACTCTTCTTGCGGCAAGAGATATGACAAAATTCTGCATGAAATACAACTGCACTGACGGCGGTAGTAAAGCTCCCTTTTTAATTCAATTTTATTTCTCTTTCGGTGAAACTGGGTCTTCTGATTTGACCTGCTGTGGAATCTAAAGCCAGAGCTCTGCTCAGAAATAAGCCCATGGCATGGCATTTACTGTGCACTGCTCTGAAGGCATGTGTAGACACATGCACTCACTCTGCATGTGCGCTCTCTGGGGCCATGCCTCTGCTCACAGACTGCTCCGTAAGGAAAGGTCCCTGGGTTGCTCCTAGTGCTGAACCAACACTGAGCACCAGCCACTTCTGACCAGGCAGTGTTATGCCTCTTCTGCAAGCTTTGGTTTTCTTCCCTGTGTGACATACAGGAATAACCAGGGTAATACTATATGCTGACGTCTACCAGCTTAGAGAAAATGCGTTGGTGATTTTTGTGATGTTTGTCTGCAAATGGAAATTGTATCAGTATACTGAAGTTAGTGGGGCTCTGTTGATGCGTGCCAGCTGGTGAACTGGCACACATCACTATTGTTAGACTGTGATTTGGTCACACCGACTTTCGCACTCCAGGTACAGGATGAAAAACACTGCTGTGCAGACTACACAAAGTGTTAATACTCTCATATGCTGCCTTTGGAGATTGGTTAAAATGTGGCTTTGTCATGGTGATGTTTGTAATGGATCAAGTGTTGCCTACATTTCTACAGATGGCACAAAGACTGTGAAGCCTAAATAGTGTGAATGTCAATAAAAATGTGGTCATACTCTCACCCCCATATTCTCCATTTTTGAAATGCCAGGCATTTGTCTGGAGTGCAGACCAGTAATAATGACAGGTTGTGATGAAAGATAGCTCAAAACTTTACAGGGCTGACTTTCCTAGACTGTCTAGGCTTGACTTAGAATAACTTTTTTTACAAATGTCTAGTATTCTTATGATGCAGCTATTGTGCGTTGTTTGTCTTTCTTTCTCTAGAGGCAAGTCCGTCCTGAAAAATAAACTTGCTTTCCTCTTGTTTCACTGCTGCCCAGCATTGCCTATCCTGAATTTTCACCACCAAATTTGGGACAGCAATCTCACAATGTCAAGCTGTATCAGATTTTAGGATCGATACCAAAGGTGTGGTCTGGAGGTGACTGTCTCTCTGGTGACCATACAGGGAGTCTAGGGCCATTTCTGTCCTAATTTATTGAAAATTTTTTCCAGGAAATGCAAGTTAATTATCCTATTGTTGCAGCACTCATCCTAAAGGTGCTAAGCTGACTGCAAAGCAAACACGTGCAGCTATAAAGAAAACTTGGTATTTCAACCTGTATGAGGATTTCAAATTTAACACATCTTCAATTGAGTAACGACTTCAAACACATCACTTCTGAAAGCAAAGCAGAAATCACAGTGCATTGCTGCTGCGCTAGGAGACCCAAGCCGATGTGCGTGGTTCCGGGGTGCAGGCAAGGAGTCCTGGGTCTCAGTAGCAGGACTCTGCCACCTGAGTGTGTCCTTTGTTGGACTGGAAAAGCAGAAGGGAGATAGAGTAGGAAATACATCAAAGAGTTAGCTAGAAAACACATTGTAAAACACCCCATTGTCCGCTATTGGTATTTTCATGCAGTGTGGGGACTGGGCTATAGGTGAGCTGTCTTTGCAGAAGACTAAGTGGTGTTCTGGATACTGCCTGAAGTGGTTGATTAAAATAGTTAAACAGAGGCAACCCTTGTGCTGTGGTTTAACCCCAGACAGCAACTAGAACCACACAGCCACTCACTCACCCTCTGCTCGTCTTTCCCCCACCCCTAGAAGGGTAGGGGGAAGAGGGAAAAAAAGGAGAGGAAAGGGAGAAAAAACCCCTCGTGGGCTGAGATAAAGACAGTTTAATAGAAACAACGACAGAAAAGGAAAAAATAACAATAATAATAACAATAATAATAACAATAATAATAATAATAATAATAATCACAGAATCACAGAATCACAGAATGGTTTGGGTTGGAAGGGATCTTAAAGATCATCTAGTTCCAAACCCCTGCCATGGGCAGGGACANCAGTGCTCCAGCCCTCTCATCATCTTTGTGGCCCTCCACTGGAGCTGTTCCAACAGGTCCATGTCCTTCACGGGTCACTCGCACTGCTGGGTGAATTGGCACTGTCCCAAGCAGTGATCGCAGACTCCTGCCCCCAGCCAACCCCCATTTATATAGTGAGCATGCCATCTACTGTATGGAATGTTTCATTGGCCATTCCACTGTTCTGTTTGTGCCTCTATGGGAAGTTGAAAAAGTCCTTGAATAGTGTAAACATCACTTAGCAACAAGTAAAACCAACAGGTATTATTGACATCCCTTTCACAGCAATCACTAGAAAGAAAATTAACTCTTTCTCATCTGACACCAGGACACCTTGAAAAACATGTTTTAGTCTGATCAAGGTGCAAAATAGAGAATTGGAATAAAAAAAAAAAAAATTGTGGCTAAATGTCTGCAAAAAATTATAAGTGTTTATTTACCAAAAGTGGGCAAATAATTCTTAATAGAGAAAATATATGAGAGGAAATGTTCTTTCTGTTTTGCAGTGATAGATTCATGGACACGTTTACCAATCTTTTTCCTTCTGAGAAATTGCTTTTAATTGCTGAGAAATTGAAGAACATCTTCAAGAAACATTCTTTTAGCAATAGCTGTGCTCACAAGCATTTTTGTACCACAAAGACTTAAATTTGGGGGGGCTGAAATTGTGACTGCATTGATCCTTGTGGCCAAATTTACACTGGTTTCAATGGGGCCAAGTACAGGCACCCAGGCAGTCCCCCAGGGACACCCTGCGGGAGATGACCAACCAGTTATTTTGGACCGTCCTCATCGCCCTGGGGTGCTCAGCAGAGGGTCACACCAACTGGTGTGGCTGAACCAACCTTCAGACTGGGGCTCATGTACGCACCCCTGTGGATACCCACCATGTGCAACTGGAAACAACCCCCGTTACACAACACAGCCCTGTTATAGCCCTGTTGTGAGTGTGTCTCCTCTCTCTGTGTGTGGAAGGGAGATCAGGATGAAAACATTCACGGTAGATTATTCAAAATGGCTAGCAGACTGTAAAAAACCTGTAAAACCTTTGGCAATGTGTAGCCTACAGGTTATCTGTCTTAAAATGCATTCTCTCAGCACCCATCACCAAGTGCATTTAAACATTTCTATACCTTTAATGTAACAGAAAGAAATGAAACCTTTTATTCAAAAACATTCAGCTTACACCTTGGTGATTCAATAACATCAGAAGAGAAAAAATTTCACAGTCAATCGTTACCGGGGCTGAGTCAAAGCTGTCAGCGAGTTTTACATTGTCATCTTTAATCTTTTCCTCAAGATGAGCTGTGGATTTTACCTCCTGGAAAAGGCTGATTTTGCCTTGACATTTCACTGTAAATTTATCAGGAAATAAAAAAAGGGCAGTTCCAGCTCCTTTGTGAGAGAAAAAAGATCTCCTTTATTAAATAAAGTTTTACTGAGCTGAGATTAAGAAAGATAGAATGCACTTTACCTTCATATTTCTGAATTTCCTTTTTATTCAGACTTGAAGTATTTTCTCTATATCTCTCATCAGATAAGGAGATTATTGGAATCCCATATAGACAGTCTGATCCATCTGCACCACCAGCAGAGGTTCTGTCATCTCTTTATATGCAGGTGATCACCTTTAAACTAAATAACATGACAAATACTTGTTAATCATAATATCAGATGGATTTTGGAGCCTTTCTTTGCTAGTATCCTACCCCTAGTGTGCTGCGAATAGAGTATTTGTCTAAGGATTCCTACCTCAATTTGAATTTTCTTGCCCTTTACTGTGCATAGATCATGTGTTATGTCTTCTCCGGAGTGACTATTTTATCTTTTTTGTGTGCGTGCGAGTGTAAGTTCTTCATGGTAGCATACACACCCCATCGTGTGTTATCCAGCTTTTTTATCCAGCTGCTTCTTCCTCTTCCTTCCTAACTTCAGGTGGATCTTCTTTTGGAGGAATCCTCCACTCTGCACTAGGAGTGCTGTGTGCAGACGATAAATGTCCACAGGGTGAAATACAGATTTCACTGAAGACAATGATGTACAGTGTTTAAAGCTCTTAAAAAACAGGGCTTTTCAGACACCAAAACCATAAACACAGTCACTCTCTACAGAGTTTCTAAAATGTAGGAGTTTTTTTCTAGCTCTTCATATCTGCTTACTTGCAGTGCAATCTGGCTCTTCTGACTTTCAGTACAAATATTCCAGTGGTGCTCAGTTTCCGTCTTGGAGGCAAGTTTACTAACATCACTTATGTTGCAAATCACTTGGGCATGGGCTTAAGAAGTGAAAATGAACCTGGGAGCTCCCGGGCCTAAGGCTGACCGTGGTCTTTCCAGAAGCAGAGCTTCATCTTTGCTTTTGCAGAATGATCAGTAATAGAAATTTCTTACGTGCTCCCAGCATGTCATCAGCTGAATGAGAAGTCATTTGTGGTGGTGAAGAGCTATCCTGATACGTCTAGAGATGATGTGAAAGTGTGCCCTTTGGTGCTACCAGGTGAATGGGGGGAAGAAAAAAGACTTTTGACCTTAAAATGCTTAAATGAATCTGGAAGGCTGGAAGAAGTTGTCAGGGAAAGGCTTTCCAACATTTTTTTTGTGGGTTGATGAAACAGAATGAGTATTTCTGGGATCATGGTATGAAGCAATGGTTTCCTTGGCATTCAACCATAGCAGCTTATATCGGTCCCACTCAGCTTTGCCACCCAGTCCCTGTGGTCATGGTAAGCTACAGTACAATGCCTACTCTATCCATGGACTGACTATTCCTAAGTTCATCTGTTAATATTGTGTTCAGAACAAAAAATAGAAAGGCTCCCAGTCTCTAAAGGAAACGCCATCAAAAGATTACAGAGTGAATAAAAAACTGTTCAGTGAAATACTGAAGACAAAGGAAGAAAAATCTGGCACATTGCCATGCAAGATGAGTTTAGGATTTCCACCATACAATTTATTTAATTATCAGTGCCAGCTTCACAAAATGCTGCCATCAGAAACTGAATAGATTGCAGGCGTGTTGAACTGGAGTAGGTTTAAAATGTTGTGACTGCCTTAATGGTTACATATCCTGTAAAATGCATTAGTTTTCAAGAGGGTGATTATGGTTTGCTTTTTATGTGCCATTATGTCTAATTTGTTTTATGCTCCAACAGAGAAAATTATTTTCCTCCTTCCAATTTATATGACAAACAGAGAAGAATAATCAAGTGAAAAATATATTGATTTAATATGATCATACTCAGCTTCCTTGTATAAGTACATACCACTGCTGAACTACATTAGTGACAATAATAACTATACTTTAAACGCATGCAATTCCCTGTTATCTAACAAGTCAATTTTTAAAGTAAGTTAATCTTGTAATTAAAGAAGTGAAAATGGAAGTTTTTAAGAAACAAAACCTAAAGGTCATACAGACTTTGGATAACTCTTGGGAATGGATCTGTTTTGACGTTTAGAATTAGGACTTTCATTAAATACACACAAAACCACCATCTGAACATATATGTAATAACTTTCAGCATAATAATGTTTCTGTTAATTCTGAAAGAAGATTTTCAAATGGCTTCATATAACCCTCACATGATTTCCAGACTTTTTAACAAAAAAGTTTTTACAGATTAAATATTTCTTGTTTTCATAAAGTGATGAGATAAAAGATTAAATAATGAAAAAGTTTTTTTATGGTTTTCTAGTTCAAACCTTTGGCATAACATCAAAATGGTGTCTATGAACCTGATACATATTTTTAGTGAATGTGTTTTGGAACCCAAAATCTGGAGCTGTTGAATATGATTTTTTTTTTTTTACTATGTTAGGGAGAACTATAGCAGTTCACTACGGTGATTTGCTTGATGTAATGATAGCAGAATTAGAGATGACCTCTGTGAATATAATTTCTTTAGAAGATCCTACATTTGAGAAGCTGCTTTCTTCTGCCTTTAGTAACTTCCAGAATCGATTATTTAGTATTTAATATTGCTATAGCCTAAGCTCACCCATTGCACAAAAAATGTTAGTAAAAAATGTTTTCATAGTTCACCATTTCATTTCAGATGTCTGCTCCTGGTCTGTGAAAAGAAGAAATTAGGATTTATTTAGGGAAAGAAACAAAAAAATATCCACAATAATTTCTGTGCTTTGAGTATAGTGGAAAAAGTAAAGCCAAAAGAGAAAGAAAAGCAGAATTGTGCTGTGAAATGGTGATTTTAAAGCAAAGAGAAGAGAGTCTACATTTATGCTCACAGCGACACATGATCATGTACCGAGATGGCATTCAACACACGTGCAGGGAAGGTAGGAAAAGTACTGGTGTTTTGATGAAGCTATGCAAGTGGGCTTGCTGTTCAGTTCAGCCTTAGCCAATGGCACCTGGAACTGACATAAGGGAAAGGAAAATAGAAACTGTCAGAAGAGAAACAGCATCTGCATAAGCAAGACAACAATATACAGGAAAAAAATGGCTTTCCAGTCCAGTTGGTGGAAAATGTTCTCAGATTATTTCTCAAGGAAGAGCATGCCATAGGGAGAGATGCCAATGACTTATTCCTTGAAGATGGGGGCTTGAAATTGACCCAGATGATGTAAATTTCTTTTTTATCCATGTGAGCTATGATGTTAGTTTAGACTCTTAATTGCAACACATTCCACACACTGTGAACTTGGTACAGGATACAAGCCATAGATAACTTTTAAACTCATATTATCATCTGTGCTCCTGATCATAAGCAAAATAACTAAGTTTGTCTTCTAAACAGTCATCATTCAGCTTAGTCTACTGAAATCCATGGCATTGTGCTTTTTAGTGAGGTGAATTAATCTTCCTAGGTCTTTACCTCTTTATCTGCAATTGTTATTTCCTTCATTTATCAAAAGTCAGACAGTCAGTCCTTTGTTCTGCCAGTTCTTTAGGCAATATAGGAGTGACACATATGCTGGATACACATGCTTACCATGAACAACCTTTGTTTTTGTGCAGATGGCCTGCCCGAAACCCACTCAAGCTGACAGCATAAGCAGAAATAGCATATGTCATTCAGTATAACCAGCTGGCATCTCTATCTCTTCCATCCTTTTCTAGAAATTAGGTTTAAGGGATTCATAGAAACCAGCCTGAGAAGCAAGTCAGGAGTTGCCTCTGGAGTGTCTGCCCGCTACTGCCATGGAGCTGCAGTGTGGCTACAAGTGTTTCTCTAGTGTGTGGAGGTTCTAATCCTGCTGTCCCCATATCACTAAAGAAAAATAAAACCAGTTGTCTTCCTTAAGCTTTTCTCATCTCTGGGGAGACTGCTCCAGGTCTATCAATTTTTGCAATACTTCCCAGGACCTTATTGATTTTGATACACCCTTTTTGATGTATTGGGGGCTTCGCCAGGGTGCCATATTCTGATATCTGTCTTACTATTCCAGTATTCAGAAATAAAGTTGTCACACTACAGTTTCATTTTCCCTTTCTCATCTAACTTTTCAGCTAAGGTTCACACTGACCTTTATCAGGGAAGTGAGGGTGAAGGAGTCTTAAACCTTCTGGCAAGATGTGTAGAACAAACCAGGTCAACTATGCAAAGAAGCATTCCACTGTCACCTAAAATATCTTTTTTTGTTTCTACTGGCTAATTATTCTGCTTGACCATGGCAACATATAGAGGTTCCAGTCTTTCACCAATGAAGAGAAGGGGAATTATACCACCCATATCCGTAGGCAAAGAACCAAAGTCTGCCACATACCTGACTCTTCTGCATGGGAGAGTCTGAAGAGAGAAGGACAAGATGGGAAAAAACCCAAAGGAGTTGGATGACTAGGTTGCCTTCTGCCACTGGAAATGCCTATTTGATATGTCCATTCCTCTGTAGAACTAATGATACCTTTATTAAGTTAAAGTATTTTGACATCCTTGCAGAGTCTTACCAGTAGAATTAAACAATATTTGAACATATGTATTTCTAGTGACTCCTTTTCTTGTCAAAGATTGCAGTAAGCTCAAAATTAGACACTACTATGAATTTCTTCTCATTAGATTCCTTTTTTAAATTTTTTAAATGAAACTCAGAAATGGTAACATTCTTATTAACCTATTTTATTTAACAAATTTAAAAATTTTAATATTGTGATATTCCTTGCATACCTGAACAAAATTATAAAAGGCATTTTATTTTAGTGTGAAATTAAAACATCTTATAATAATTCTAAGAGCCTGAGCCCTTTTGGCACTTAAGACAGAAAAATAAATGAAATTTTTGGGGGGGGGGATTAGGACTTGGATCTCTTACCAAGGAAAACCAGAAACTGCTAAGTCTGCAAACAAATTTATGTGGGAAGAGAAGAAAAAAATTTCCAGTGACAAAGAAAGTATTAATTTAAAGTCCTAGTCCTGATGAGTTAAGTAGTAAAGCACTTCAAATGAATAGTTTTTCATGGATAATTCAGTTATAGCTGCTGAGCCAAAGGATAGAGTGTGATGCTTAGGTGATTATGCAGAGCAGAAGATCAAAAATACTATTTAAATAACCCAGTGACGGTACTCAGGAAAGAAAGGACTGGACAGGGCATACCATGTGTTGCTGTTCAGTACTCTCCAGTTTCTTTTAGATATTCCACACATAAAGGGTTTAATGCATCATACAAAATTTACTTGTTTGAATTTATTTGAAACTATGTGGGATATTTCTTTAGGAGGGTGATACAGCAATGCACTTAAATCACAGTACAACTACAAATTATACTTAGAAATGTGTAGCAATTGTGATATACAGTTGACTCACAGGAAACATCAATTTAGTTACCGGTCTGTATATTATGCTCACAGGAAGACATTTACACTATTTTGTCTAACTCAGGGACAAACAGCTACACATGGGGTTTATACACTCAGCTGGTAATAACCAGTTGATTTATTCAGCTGATACAGATGGCTGATCTGCTCAGCTAATACAGATGCTTATCCAGAACAAAGCCTACCCTCTGGTCCCCTTTAATTCTTTGTAAGAGCTGTGATCAGTCACCCCCTGTAGTCTTCCCCAAGTTTTACAAGAACCTTGCCCTTCCCTGTCTCCTCTGGATCCTTCTTCCATGTGGTTCATTGATGGATGAGATAGTGCCCTGAGGACTTGTCTAAAGATACATGTTCACCCAGAAACTCTAGTTTCCCCATTTATTTGTTTGGTGCTTCACTCGTATGTGACATCACTGCTTATGTAATGCCTCAATGTCATGGGGGCAATCTGTCATTCTGCCATTCAAATTGTGACCATAAGGATGATCAGAAGAAGTAACTATGGTGCTCTGCATGGAAGAGCTGGCTTCTGTCAGTGACCTTGCCCCCCACCTTACCGCTGTCATCCCTAGCACCAAGTGACCTTTACCTTTTAGACTTATGGTTTCATCTTTCGTTGGCCAGGAACTTTACACGGCAGCTGTCGACAAAAACAGAAGAGGCCCAATGTAATGTTATTCTACTAAGAAAGGAAGAAAAAGACTACAACACCACAGTCTCATGTCAACTTTATTCCCCCCCATTTTCTCAACTTCTGTCACTGACAACCTGATCTAATTTTTGGAAAGCCTCTCTTACCTCTCGCTAATTTCCCATTCCAATCCTTCTTTTCATTCTTTCTCTAGATCTCCTTGGAGAGAAGTTTGCTTGTATTTTCCTGCTTCAGGATGCCTACCTGCAACGTTACACTTTTCCGTTCCTTCCTAAAATTAGGGGGAAAATCCATATGTTCACTGCTTCTTGATCTAATTAAATATATTTCACGATACATGTTGTATTTCTTAGGTTTGACTCTAGTCAGTTTTGAAGAACATAGGACAAAACTCAATCGGATATAGGAACAGATCTCATAAAACATCAGATGGTCATTTGCAGCTTCTTACTTTCAGCTTTTCAAGCGACAGTTACTCTTGTTGGCTAGTGAAAGAAGAAAATCTGAAAACGATTTTAGAAAATCAAATTTTCCTGTTTCTCTAAATAAAATTCAGAAATCAAATTCATAGAGTTGTATCCCTGTCAGTTGACTGTGAATTGATAGTGTATTTTGGTTGTGATTCAACTTTTATAAGAGATTGTAATTGTAATTTTGGTAATCATTAAAAAATATGACTGCACTCAGTAATAATGGAAGAGTAATTTACTGTCCATTTTTGTAATGGGAAGTTTCAATAGCAAGAACATTTAAACTGCACATCACAGCTGCATCAGTGAAAGTTACCCAGGGAAGTAAATTGAATCATCATAACTGCTTGTTGTCCAAACGTTGGGCATCGCTTGCTGTGGACCTCCACTACGATTGCACTGATATCCTGAGCTCCAGGCAGAATAGAGATCTCAAAGTATGGTTCTTTGCTACAGACTTTATTTCTTCCTTCTCTGAGTGATGTCTTGCTATAACTGGATGTGCCCTGTATCAAAGATTTTAGAGCTTAACACCCAAAGCAGAGGTTAGGAAGCCGCTTTTCTGCTACTTTAAAGATTAATACTTTTTTGACTGATACTTTAGCCTTAGCCTGGTGTTCATGGCCTTTTCAGGAAGAGAGTAATTAAATATTAGTCTGTAAGTCATTTTTCTGTAAGCATCTGTAGTGTCTGTTTAGCTTGATGCACAGCGGCAAGAGCTGAACAAGTGTGATTTTATTCAGATATAAGAAAAAAATCTCACAGCCCAAACTGATAACCCACTTAGATAACCGCTTCAGCTCCTTAAAAATAGATTAAGTGAAGACATGAAAACCGGTTAATTAGTGAAATTAGTCTATATAACAGATGTTAGAAATTCGAACATTTCTGAAAACATAATGTTGTTCACAAACACATATGCATCGTGTTGACCATAATATGTTGAAAATCCGGGTAATTATGATTCATCTTTAACACTGAAACAGTGCATTTTAGGCTGCAAAGTAAAAACATCAAAAACAAAAAGGAAGAGGAATGTGAGAATTTTCTTTTAACCTCCTAAAACTTTAGTTAAGACAGGAACGATTCTAGTGCAAGAAGGTGGGTCTCTCCTTCACAGTGAAAGCTTAAAGAGCAATGAAGGCTTGAAGGAATGAGAGCCTCTTAGCATGTTGAAAATTTCCATGGTGGTGTTCTGACTCCTGAAAGACAGGATGCTATCTAGGCAATGATACCATTTTAGCATTATTTCTTTTCTGGCTGTCTCACAGGCAGCCAACGTCTCTGAACAAAATATTGGTTGGCTACCACTGCCTTCTACAAGGCTAGGATTTCAACCCTCTTTCTCAATTTTCTGTTTCTAAAATGGATAGTGATGCCACCACTACCACACCTGCAGGAGGATCTGATCTTGACAAGAATCACTTACAACCACTCTTGCAAAAATATCTAAGCCCTGTATCTTCAAACCCATAATGCCCCTGAAAGGACTGTGTGCCTTTCCCAACCACTTCTTCTGTGGTCCGTGGAACTCAGAGAATAGTAAAATCACATTAGGTTATGTAGGCACTATTTTCTTGATACCTAAATTCACAGTGTTCCTATAACGAATGTGTATCTTAAAAGAATGAATGTGTACCTTATAGTGTTTGTATGACAGGATAAGGCCGAATAAAACAAGATGACTGAGCAGTAAATCACAACAAATCACACTGTAATTGAAGCAGCCCAAGTGCTGAAACAAGATATCTCCATATAAAGTATGTACGCAGTAATTTCCCCAAGAAAAAGAGAAAATGTCCTTTTTCAAGCTCCTTTAAAATGGAACTAATGAGGAGAGTGGAGAAATGGACTCTGTACGTAGGTAAAAATGATACATGCATGGTTGTCTATTTTTATTTGTTCGGGCTTAACAAAAAGTATTTTTTTCAAGTAGTGTTATGTGTGCTGTTCAAATGATGTTTCACATTTCTGTTGTAGTTGGAAGGAAAGCAGCTTGTATATTCATGGAAATAGTGACAGAAGGAAAATAGTGCACCATCAGCAAGAGTAAAAAATGAGGCCCTTAGAAAAGGTTGTAAAATAATACAAGTTTTTACTAAAAATATTCACATGAAATGAATACCACCACATCCATAAAACATTTCAAAGGACTAGTAGATGTTTCACTGTTTGACTAGAATCCACAAATTACCTTCTGATCGCTATTAATTCTGGTTTGAAATAAACATTCAGCAGTGAAGTTCAACTTTGTTTTGATGATCTACATCTGTGTAGGTTCCTTTTAGTTTCTGTCCTAATTTTTAGGCATATTTTTTTGCCAGAAAATATTTTTCCATCCTACTTCTTTCAGCCAGGAGGAAATGAGGAATCATTATCAACAAACCATATGTGCAATTAAAAGGAGATTATGAAAGTTCAGCAGTTTGTTACTTCTCAGATGCCTTGTGACTAACTTTGTGTTTCTGGTGCAAACACGTCCTGCATAAAAGCATAACAAGAGAATTCAATATAAATGCTCCACAGTCCTAAGTGGGATTGAACAATTATTGGGAAGTACTCTTGTGGCATTTTCAGTCTGGAAAAAAAAAATCTAACAGAATAAGACACATAAAAGGGAGAATATTTAGATTATTCTGCAGTCGAAGTAAAAGAATAAGAGGATAGTAGCTTTGCAGTTCCTACACAGCAATCTAATTACTTTCTCATCTGAGGTTTACAGATAATTTAGTGGTGGGTCTTTAACGATATTTAACTTATATTTCTAATTTAACCATTTAACAGACTTTTCTTTCATGATCTCACAATATTGGGATTGTTTCAGCTTTGACCACCCTGGAAGAATGAGGCATCTCTCTTCTATTAAGCAGCCTTGTAATCAAATTATCTAATACCTGTTCATCTGGATCACTACAGTGTAATAGCATGCAGTTAAAGATTTTTGGGTTCTTTTCTCATTTTTTCTTCTTTCCCATGAAATTGGATAAGGAATGTTTCAAGTCAAATTTTGCTACAAAATTCTCTGCTGTAAAATCTGAGGAAATCCAGTGAATGATGCCCTTAGCTTTTGTAAAACTTTCTCTTCAGTTTTCAAATGCTTTAAGCTAATATCAGGACCCTAGTCTTAAAAAGGTGCATGAAAGAACTTGCAAAGTCTGAGTCACATTGATGAAGAGTCCTCAGATATTCTGTATCTGAATCCAATGCTCTGGTGAATATCACACAGAGTTACTTCTTACTAAAAAATTAGCCTCAGTGTCTCTCTGCTGTTATAATGAAGCTGTTGCACACAGCAAGCCCAGAAGACATCTATTTGATTTTAAAGTACTCCTGAGGAACAACCCTGAACAAAAAAAGTTAATCAGGATGACAGATTAACAAAAGAAGGAAAGTTAGGATGTTCTTAAAAAGTGAAATCTTTAATGGAAAAGGTATGTTTATGATCCACAGTTCCTTACTCCTTGTCTCTCTGCAGACTTTTTTGTCTGAAACTCCTCCTGGACTTGCTCTCCTGGACAGTGAGGCTGTGCAGCAGATGCTGGGTCTTCTCCAGGGGGATATGAAGCTCAGGAAAGCATGAATCTGCTAGTTGCACATTTGGTGGACACTGAGGAAGGCTGCTGAGAAGATGACACTGGTGATGTGCAGCAGCTGATGTTTAACAGCTACCAGTGCAGGAGAGTCAAAGAAAACTCAAGTGTTAGCACTCTCCTACAGTTTGCAGAACTCACAGGGCAGTGTCCTTCGGAGGTCAGGCAATGAGGACAGAGAAAAGGACCCATGGGCTAGGCAAGGCACTAGACCTTATAGACTATAGATGTCCTGATTCATGCCTGCATGAGGTGTTGATTAACTACGGCACAGGTGGCACTGGACAGCTTGCAAAATGGGACTAAGACAGCAGTAAGGAGTTTCCAGAAGGTCGGTAGTGCACAGTGGCTAGGAGACGGAGAACTTACCGGGGAGAAAGGGAAGGGGATTTGGAGTTGGGAGCAGCTCATGTTGGAGATCCTAGGCACCTGGTACCACCTCTGGGAGAGCTGTCACTGGTGCCTGGGTTCAGTGTAACATACAAAGCAAACAGAGAAAGGTCTAAAGAAGAACATCCCAGGATGCACTGCTGAAAAGCAGAAATACAGTGAGCCTGGCAGTGCGTCCAGCACTTGGTTAAATGGGAAAGGAGAAGATGTGCCATGAACTAAAATGTTTGCAATAGTATTTTTTGCTCTTCTTAACCTACAGTAAGGTTATTCCTCAATCCACTCGCTTTTTTCGTCGAACGGATTTGTGGTGCAGCCAAGACAAACATTCTTGCCCCTCCAGTTCAAGGAAGCAATGAATACGTGTGATCTCAATTTGCAGCCCGGGTCTCAGTCCCAACTGGGAGATATGAGGCAGTAAAAGAGGGAAATAATTTGATGCTGGTCAATGTATCATAATTCTCTCTTCTGCTCCTGTGCAATGAACCTGCCCTTTCCTCCGGTTTAAATTACAACTGGGTCTTGGGCATACTAATTGCTTGATGTAAACAGGTGATGTGCTCTGCTGGCACTCATTGGGACTGACCTGCTTCACTGTCTCTCAGCCTTCCTGCTCAAAAGATGCTTTTCCTAAATTCACTAAAACTCATATAAGCCACTTAAGCACTAGCTATGCCAAGGCCTTCTCTCTGCACAGCACTCTAGGAGACAGCATATTGTGGCTGAGCATATTCACACGTATATGCATAATCATATTATTAATGTGCATACTACTGTTCTGCTTCTGAGTGGCAGAATTTAGTGTAGATTATGCTTAATATATGTTTCCCACTGTGTGATGGTGAATGAAGAAAAGTAATGAAGCTCATAATTCCATGCAAATATAGGTAACCTTGGATACTGCTGACACAAACGGCTGTTGAGATAATAAGAAAAGAAAGATACTGAGTTCAACATTGTGACTTAAATACCAGCAGTGTATCTAATGAATTGTTCTGTCATTTCTTTATTGCCAGGGCTGGAACTATAGTCACAGTCATATGGCCAAGTCCAATTAAATCCTCATGATGAATTTACTGCTTGTAGAAGGTGAGAAACTGTCAGCCTAAAAAATGGGTATGTTCTACCTTGCCACATGGCACACATCCCAGAGGCACAGCCCTGGCAGGATTACCTCTCGAACAGAGGGGAAAGGGGCTATCACTGAAATGCCTGACGGGAGCTGGGAAACAAAGTAAACACCTCCTTCCCTGCAACTCCGCACATGCAGGCATGCTTTCAAAATAACAATAGCTTATTACACGGTTTCTTAAAGTCTTCCTTTATAGATCGACCCATTGGTTGCAGCTCTCTTTCAAGTTCTGTTCGTTCTAGCTGGCCTATTCCCACTTCAAACTGGTCTAAAATCTGGACCACTTTTATTTATTTGTTGATTTCTCTGCAGTAGCAACACAACTTCCATTCTAGTGCCAAGATGGATTTTAGTAAAGTAGATAAATAGAAGAAAGTAGAAGGACTGACTGTGAGTTAGACTAAAAGAAGCTGTTTCTTCGATTAGTCAAGTAGAGGAAGAACCTGTCTCATTTAACAATTATCAGGCCACATACACCATAAATTTACCTTCTTTGCAATATTCAGGGTACAATAAAACAGCAGATCCATGGGTTAATGGAGCTGGGATAGTGTGAGAGACAAAATAAATTACTAGAGAGATCTTAAGGTTTCTTTTTTTTTTTTTATAGGTTGTCTTCTATTTTTGTCATGCTGGAGAGAAGTAACAGACTTTCTGATGTGTTCCTTGTCTTTAAGGGGGCACAAATTATGTTATTCTACTTCAGAATAGAACCCAGGTTTAGTTAAGTTAGGCCTTCAACTCACTGATGTCAGATATCTCAGCATATCTTATGATCTTTCTGCAATGGCTTATCATTCATGAAGTGGAGATAACAGGTGTCAAAGGCTATGTGTTAACTACATCTTAGTTTCTTCTGCATTCTGCTCAGGTTCTGGGTCTTCATGCTGAAACCATGACAAGGGAAAGACTTGCCAACTTTAACATTTACAGGATCAAAGATTCCCAAAGATTAATCTCCTTGAGCTCACCAAAAAAACCCTTTTACGCTGAGCTTAAGTCTCATCATAGTATTGAATTCTGTCTTCCTTTCCTTTCTCAAAACAGATATTAAATACTTTCCTCAATTACTTTCTTAATGCAAGTCAGACAACCTTCTCTCTGTGAGCCATGCTTCTTGGTAGTACTTGAAGATGATAGAAAATAACCTTCCCTGAACAGGGCTGAACGCTTGATTCTTATGTGTTGGTGACATTATGTTGATTCATACCAGCTGAGGAACTGACACAGGGTACATTTAAGCTTCTTCCATTCCTCCTCCTTGTTGCTGTATATAGAGTATGTAACATAACCTACTGTTAGGGAACTGGCAGAATGCCTAGCAGCAGCAATTATAACCAGCGAGTCTCAGCTTTCTTGCTGACTTTTTCAACTCTTGCCTGTATAAGAAGGGATCTTGCATTTCCTGAACATCTTGAATGCTTGTTGTGGTGATGTTAAGTGTCCTTTAGGGATATTAACATTGAATTTGGACAAGATGAAGGATTAAGGAGGAAGGTGGAAGTGTCTTGGGGTATGAAATCATTTGTAGTGATATAAATGTGAGAGAGAATATTTTTATGTACCTTGTGCTAGAGCTTCAAGCTACCTAATGCTGCCTGGAATCAAACACTGAGAAGTCTGTTCTAGGCTCTTTGCATGTTATAACCCCATCCATGGGCCTATATATTCACCCACTAAAGAGCTTGTGTAAAGTAGAAGCTTCTGATCACTGCAGACTAAATGAGAACAGCAAATCAAAGCCATTGTGTTGACCCCAGCACAGAGGTCCCACCTCACTGGTTTCCAGAGTTGTGAGGATGCGGGTGGCTGCTTCCCTGGAGAACCACTGGAGGGACCAATCAACCATCCTGGTGTCTCTGTGCAGGGCCTGCCTCCAGCAGTGATTGCACTGGCAGCTACCGGTTGCCCTTGAATACGTGCAGCATCCCTTCTAAGTGAGAGAATAATGAAGTGGCACAACCAAGCAAAAGAAAGAGTTTGTGGGGAGAAGTAGGGAAGAGAGGTTAATTACTGGAAGGAAAAGGTGAGGATATTGAAAGGGCTAAAGAATTAAAAAGCTTAAAAAAATTACAGCAACTCTGTAAATACATTTATACGCACAATTTAAATATCGGTTGGCCACTGGTCAAATACCAGAGAAGGGAATATAGTTTCTCCTGCCTTCTGAAAGGTGCACCTCTTGAAGCCATTTCAGTGGCTGCAGCATTTGGTTCCCTTGCTGACATTGTCTCCTAGCAGCTTGCATTTATTTCTGGTTGCTACAGGGAGCATTCATAGTTGTTGTCAACTGTTTCAGGTGTATATAAAGCACGATGGAGGAATTAGCTGAACAGTTGTAAACAGTATACTGTCCTGCATGAATTTTTAAAGGTTTGGGTTGTTTTTTTTTTTTTGTTTTTTTTTTTTACAAGATAAGGTCTAGCAGTATGTGTAAAAAGAAACCTTTCTTTATTTTTTGTGAATAAATCATGTGCTCATATTTCCTGTTGTTTCTCCTTTCTTTGTAGTTAGGTGTATTGTTGATTAAACTTTCTACTCTATACATTTTACTTACTGTCCTTTAGATATTTATAATTGGAATATTCATATACAATCTATTTATTTTTCTTTCCTATTTCTAAGACTTCAAGAACATGACCACACCTACTCGTGTGGCTTTGCAGCATCAGACGATGACAGATGATTTTCAGACTGGTCTAGCTGATAAAACAAAGGCCTTTTGAACTGAAACTAGCAGACTGTGCTCTGAATACAGCCAAATGGATAGAGTGAGTAAATTCCCTAGTACTTTTTATGGAAGCCCTCCCTTCCATTAATTGGAGCATTGTGTTTACATTTCCATCTGTGCTCACATGAGAGCCTAATTCATTGTTAATTGCATACAGAGAGAGGCCCAAGAGAAGAATAACTGTGTATAATAACATCTTTCAGCTTTTGAAGGGGCAAGAGTGAGTTTGGGAGATAATCTTTAGCAAGTGGCAGCAAGAATCAATATTGGTAATTATAATCATCTGGTTCATGACATCCAGGAAAACAAAGCCATTTTAAAAAAAATATTCTATCAGTTTTACCAATAAGATACCTCTTCAGTGGGGAAGAAGCTAATTTCTACAGTAAGTAGAGATTTTATGAGGCCTCTTTTCCTCTGACACCACCTCTTAGGTGTTCTAGCTAGGTAATATAGCTGGACACATGATACAGACATCAACCTTTTGTTGAAGATACTCAGATGAATCTTTTCCTTCACTTGTCAGACACTCGTAGCACCCCAGTTTCTCTGAGGACTCCCCCTCTCTGTCAAATGTGACTGAAATTCACTACTGGGTTTCAAAATTTTGGAGGAAAGTGGGAGAAGGGGTGGAACTAACTGCTCAAACAAATAAGCCTCATTTAGTTTAGAAAGTAGGCTTTATGAATGCTTTTCCTAATTGTTACGATAATCATAGTAAGATGCTTGAACATGGCTGCACATTTACTGCTATACAGCATTTCAGGGCAGTGCTATAAAATATTCTAGAACTGATTTAATGCCGGTTAACTTGCCTTTGGTGCCCTAGTTCATCTATCTAAATGGCAAGGACTGACTGCTCTGCTTTCATCTCTATGACTCTCTAAAGGGTTATGGGGAAAGTCAGTGAAGCCAGAGCTTTGTCCCTTCTTGGCTCTGAAACTAACTTAACTATGCAGAAAAGAAATGATATGAGCACGTCTTCATCTCATTTCATCACGGCACGAGCAGCTTTCTCTCGTTTCACAGCCTACTTTTCAGTCTGTGCATACTATGAATTACACTATTGTGAGAATTGTTGTGGATAAAATCAGTCTTTACATGTTCATACCTGGCACCTGAGATTATAGCATAAAGAGTATAAAATTACAAAGGATTTACTGTCTTGGAAATTTTGTTCAGGCCTCAAAAACTGAAGTTGTTTGAGCATCTCTTAATAAGAAGCCATTTATTTCACTATAAAACTGTATTCCATAGAGAAGAAGTTTTATTTTAAGAACAGCCTGTCCTTTACATAACATTAAGCCGTAAGCAGTCGCATTAAGTGACTTTTTCTCATAGACAAAAATGCTAACAAAAAGTCGTGCAAGATCCTGTTTCAGAAGGTCAGTATATATTCATTACATGCACTCCCTTCCTCCTTGGAGCCGGTGAGCTCTTGGCAGCGCGAGCTCTGAGGCCGCATAATAAATATTCCTTCCCTCTTCGTCTGTGAATCTGTTGTTCAGCACAACTCTCAGCGGACCTTCAACAAAATCAATCTTTTATTTTATGCCTACAGTTCCCGTCAGAAACATCTCAGTTTTTTTTTTCAGTAAGAATACAGAGGCGGAAACAAAAGTTCCTCTTCATAATTTTGCTGGCATCATCCACTCTTCCTGAAGTCTTCCTTTTTGCTCTGAGCATACTGCTCAGCTCTCAAATAGGGACATAAGTGGGGTCAGCTTTCTCCACAAGGGATTGAATAGCCTACCCAGTGCACAAGGAACTTCACTATCCATTACCTTTAAATCCTGTAGTCAAAACAGCTTGGCGAAATGACTGCTGGGCACTAATGCCAGCTCTGAACACACACAGAAGGAGGCAGAAAGCAGGGCAAGATATTGCTAAAGACCCAACACTTTGCACTATAATGTTTAGGGAGATCCAGCAAACAGCGTTTGACTCTGGGCTGCTTCACTCATTCTGTCAGGCTGGCATAAGTTTCACAAATTGCTGCTGGGGACATGGCATGGGAAGACCTGAAGTTCACGAGTGTGTTCATATGCTCATGGGACAGATCAAGTGACCCAGCTTATCTGGAGTATCTTTGTTCTACTGGTTGAAATGTTTTTTGCACCAAAGCAGATCATCTCATGCAAAACCGAAATCGGCAGGAGTCTTCTTTATATTTTCTCCACATAAACAGCTTTATTTGAAGAAAGCCACCACGAGCCTGACAGCTGTATCTGAGTTATTGCCAATACTGTGCTGATCAGACCTAAACCAGCAATGATGCTGAAGGAAAAATCCTAAATGTAAGGATTTACAGTGAAGATTTTTTTAATCCAAAGAGCAAGCTATGGGTGATCTGTTCCAGTAAGACTATTTTTTTGTGAAAAAAATCACTATCATGAGCCATTATAGGTGAAAAGAGAAGGCATGGGATATTCCCTGCTGTAATGAATCTGTAGTCTGAGACCCTGACCCAGAGCTCATTAAAACCAAAAGCAAAACCCGTATCACTTGAAGGAAGCAGGACTGGTTCACAAGCAGAGGAGGAAACAATTTTCCTTGAACAATCTATATAATGAAAAAAACATAGCTTGACCATGGCCAAATCTGTACAGAATTTGATGAATCCTTTTTATCAAGATAAAAAAATATAAATAAAATTTCAGAACAGACAAAAATGAACACACTCCCCTTTGCCCACGCTCCCCTTTGCCCACCCCCACCTCTTTTTTTCCCCCCTGGAAATAGCCCTCCTTATTTTAAGAGGAGGATAGCCATTTTCTTATTTTAAATATCTCGATTTGTGATCTTATTTTGACTTCAGCTATCTGGACAGTTATGTTTATATCAAGGATTTAATTTCATTGAGGGAGGTGAGATTGCCATATTAGCTTGATGCAAAGTCAATTTTAACATTTTTTTTCCCCCCTTTCGTTCATAATAAAAATCAGTTATTTTCTTGAGTCTAGGCAAAAGACCAAGAAAAACCACCAAAAAGCTTAGAAGAGGTAACCATTATGTTTTTCCATGAAAATGTTTGGAGTTATTTTCAGGTCATGGAGAATTGATTTATAGGCTAAAAAACCCCAACCAAACCAAACAAAAAAGACCTAAAAGAAGAAATAAATAAATTATATTATCAAACATTTGACGTTAGGCCATGAAGGAGCAAATCCCAAAGTATGAATGCATAGGACATATTTTAGCAAATCCTGGAATTCAGATTTGACTGGCTGCTACCCCATTAGCACAGTAACACAACCGGGAATGTTTCACAAAAGTGTAAAAATTTGCAGAATTTTTAAGATTTATTGAACTAAAAAAAACTGTCAAAAAATCTCCAGTTTCTATGTGCTTGCTCAGATATTGAAAACAAGGGGGAAGAATAATCAACCCCCAAAATGATTAAAGATAATAAGCATGGAAAATATGTTCTGCCACCTCTTAGTTCACACAAGTTTTTTGTATCCCTTTTACTCACTGGACACGTGTACACATTCCAAATCAGTCTCACTGTGAGACTTATTTTAAAGAACACTATGTGAAATTGAACTCGAACAGAAAAATAATGTAGTTCATTAGAGAACTCATCTGCGTACCAGTCTTGTTATTAAGCAAACCATTCAGTTTAATTTTTTTAATTTACAATGCCATTTTGGGATAATCAGAAAACTGAGTACTGCATACCACGCTGCCATGTGTATGCTTTAAGATAATTAGATGTTCAGTATCTGAGACTCCCATGAAGAAGAGTAGCCGTGACCCTTAGTCTGTTTTGAAACTTAAAAAAACTGATTGCATTTTCTCTACTTTTTCCAACTACTTGATTTTCCCACTCTACTCTCCTGCTCTTAGTCACACCAGTTCAGTTTTGGAGGTGTGTTGCAATTTCTCTTTGCTGTTGTTTGAATGCAGCGTTTATGAAAAAGATGCAAGGACACTGGGAATACCTGCGAGACCCGTTTGTCCTGTTTCAGAGAGCCGGGAACTGAATGGTGGTGACTCTTTGTATTCTGTTTGATGATGTCATCTTGGTGTAAATGTGTATCTAAGGATTTTAAATGTACAGAAAGGCTTTTAAAATCAAAATAATGTCTTTACAATAAGAAAATATGTGGCATGGCAAGGAATTAAAATAAGAAAAAGAAACAAAGTTCATCTACCACAAGTATCTGATCTAGGTGGTTGTACGTCACAGTAAACTTATACTTACAAAATACTGCAGTTCTGCTGAAGTCAGTGTGGCTGTGACTGATCTGCATCAGATGGAGACTTGAAATGTATATTTAATATTTCATTGTCTAATACTACAGGAATAGTTTTGATTTTCCTTTCATTGTGTGTTTTTAGGTTTCACCTTGCTCTGCAAACTACTGTGGGACATGAATTCAGCAAGCAACACTTTGATTCCCTTAGATCCATCTACTAAATTTAAAATTACTACCCAGACCTTCATAGCAGAGTAACTGAAGAAAACAATGGGCTTCCTTGAATGCACACACCTTCCCACTGCTTGTTTCCCTTGCCACAGCCACCTCTGCAGGTCTCTGCCGTGGCAGGACCCTTGTGTGGGTTCCTGTTTGTTCAGCCAGACCTTTTTTGCCAGAAGCAGGCAAATTGAGCCGTGACACAAAAGGAAATGCAAAGCACAAAATAGGTCGGACTAAAAATAAAAAAAGAAAACTGTGCTCTGCCAAGCTGTTTACACGGGGAAACATCCCCTCCACAAGACAATATCCATCTCTTTGGTGTTGCTATCAGCAAGAGGGTATCAGTCAAATCGGGAAGAAGATTTTGCCTGGGTTGGACACCTCTGTCAGTGTCTGGTATAAAAAAGAAGAAGGGGCATCTTTACCTGTCCTTCCCCTCTGCTTCCAGTTCAGAGGGCATGCAAGAGACTGCTGGAGGGTTTGAAGTGCTGGTTATTAGCTTTCATGACACCTCCATCCAACTGGACTGCCAGGAGGTTCGAGCTTTGAGGGCATTGCAGAAGAGTGTGCAAATTTACTGTGATCCTAACTTGCAAGTAAGGAATCTGGAGTTCCATGTTTACCAAGGGACATATCTCCTCTGTCACCACAAGCATAATGTTTTGCCTTTTGACACTTGTCTTTCTGTGTTGGCTTTTAAAATCCTTACATCATAACTGAATTTCCTATTGTGCCACCCAGAAAGTTTTATTTTATCATGAAGATCACAGATTTACAACAGGAAAACATTAAGGAACCACTTAACTATTTAACTGTGAGTTGCTTGAAAACAATTGCAAATCCTCCTTGCCAAAAACATTCTACTCTGCATCCATTCAGCACTAGGCTGCGTTTTACTGTCATGCTGTACTGTCTTCATGAAAGCTGCGGTTGAGTACTCTGATGTGCTGATGTTTTGCAGGTCCCAAATCTCCTGTCTGAGCTGTGCCTCCTCTGAGGGCTGCAAACCCTCCCCTGGCCAAGCCGCATGGTGCAAGATCAGAAGCAGGTGAGTGGCTCATGGTGAATAACATAATCAAACAAAAATACCACACATCAGACACCCTGGCACAGTAGCCGTAGGGATCTGAGTATTGAGCTGACCTGACACAAAAGATTTAGTATCAGTTTAAAAAGCAAAGTGTTCTGCCCTTTTGGAGTTTGTTTTTGCTCACTTGTTTCCTTAAAAGGGCTTGAAATGAACTTTAAATTTTTTCATCACATTTCATGATCATAACAAATGGTGAAATATTGGTGAAAATATGAGAGAGCTGTATAACCCTAATCCTTTTTTTTTTAGCAATCTCTGCCTTTTTCAGTTCTTTATATAAACCTGTGGGCAGTCTGAGAACATCTGGTTCATGAAGTTATTTGGTTAAGGACAAAAATGTGGTAAAAGTGTAAAAGAGATAACAAATAATGTGCAAAGTGACAAACACACAGGCACACAAGTCTTAGCATCCTCTGTACATGGGAGGAGGTTTGGTGTGTCTCCCCGAGAGACAACACTCAGCCTTGCTGATGGCCAGACCCATGAGCTGGAGCAGCCACAGCCACATCCCTTGGGCCAGGGTGGAGGAACCCCTGTCTCAGAGGGCACCTGGAAGGAGGAGGGGACAGGTCTCCTGCAGGTCATGGGGTCTGGCAGATCCTGTAGCATCTGCAGCAGTTTAGATTTAAACTGTAGAAACTTCTCCGGAGAGATCCCATCTGGTTCTGTAATACTGACAGTATTAATAACAGCCAGAAGTGAAACACTCCTTAAGATTTTAGGATTAAAAGAGAAGAGGATGGCTATTACAGCAAAAGTGTGTCACCTTGATGACAAATACAAAACAACACTTACAGCCTGGAAGGAAAACAAAAAATTACCTTTAGTATTGTGTTTTGGTCCCCACAAGAATTCTGCTGCTACTTTAACTAGACAACGTAGACTTTCAGTAAAATCCTTTGAGTCATAAAATGCCTCATTTAAAGAGAAAAAAATCAATAACTCCAACTTCCTATGTGCTTTTACTTTACTGAGTGTCTCTATTTAAATGCATATTTTGACTACAGCGCTGCCAGAAAGTACCAATATAACATTCCCCTATAGAGGGAATCGCAGAAGAAAATTGTAACCTTTTGAGTATGGAGGAGGTGGGGGGAGAGGGAAGGCGACTCTTCACCATTTTTAAAGGAAATGACATTCTCTAGCTGCCTAAATAAATGAACTTTACAGAAATAAAAGTGTGCTCTGGATCAGATTCTGACTTTTAAAGAAGGCATGAAAACAGATTAAAATCGAACATGCACTGAAAAATTAGGCCCTCGTATTAAGTAGTAGAGGCATCAGCATTGTCCATGTGTTTGCATCTTTTATGTAAAGATAAATAAGCTGCAATTGTGAAAGGGCACTAAGTGAAAGCTTAGTTATTCAATTTAGAAAGCTAATTCAGAGAGAGCACATCACCACCCCATATGCCTCTTCAGTAATATTAGTTATTATATATACTATATGCTATAATACCAGGGACTTGAGGAGTCCAGGAAATGCAAAAGCATTAATAGACCCTGAAGTCCCAAAACTGACAAGCCCAGGTATAAAGCAAGAGATGACAATTTGTGAAAAACCAGACAGGAATAAAAAAAAATGGTGTGGTGATGAAATGGTGAGCAGTGCTTTCTGCTTATTAACAAGTCCACCATTGTCTACGTTCTGGTAAATAAATTGAAAGAGTCTTCAGGAAAGCCACAAGGTGGTTTTGCATATCCTTATGGGGAATTCTAGCCTGGTACACCAGCACTGCCCTTATAGAAGGACTTCAGAATTTATATATGTTGAAATGATCTACAAAAGCACTGTATGGGATCAAAGAACCTTTTTTCTGTATGACTTTTCTACCAAAGATTCTGTTCTCCAATAGGGATTATTTATAACCTTATTTCTTCCTCCCCATTCCCTACCCGACCAACTGCTAGAAGCCCTGTGGAGGATTTTGCCTAGCAGAGAGATAACGAAATTAACGGAAGACAAGTAATGTTTGGTTGCAAAAAGTGACCTCTGTCACTAAAACTTCAGACAAACATGAGTACTGATGGGAAGGCAATTATTTACAGCTGAAGTGTGACTGAGGTACTTGGAAGACTTCAAAGTTGGTGCTTCCCTGGGCTCTGTGCTACAAAAGCCCTCTACACAGAAGGAGATTCCAAAACACACAAGGACAAATGCCTGGCAGAAGAAATGCCCACTTTATCAGTTTCTGCAAATTATAACCATGCTAACTGTCATATGCTAATGAGATTAAGTGTGCCAGTGGTGAAACTCTTCAGATCTTCAGAGGATGTAACCGAGCTGAAACAGCAAGGATGAAATCCAACACTGACTCAGACAGTGAGGCTAAATCAGCTTACAGAGGACCCTGATCCGAAATGCAAAGGTCTGATAGTCTCGTATCATGAGTCTGTTACAAGTGAGCTAGCTCCTGTCAGGAGAGAGCTGAGGCAGGACGCTGAGTGTGCTGGACCTTTCATCAGCATCTTTGCAATATTTAGCCGTGGTTTTACCCCCTGCCTCTTCACTGTGTCTGACTGTTATTTACTCTACATGTTGCATTGTATCAGTCTGATACACAGAGACTTTTCAAGCACCTTATCGTAGGACTTGCCAGTGCATTCATAAAGTGAACTGCAAAGCCACAGTGGAGGCTTGGGCATTCCTTGGGATGACTCCTCCCTTGGTTGTGCTTCACAAGTGGTACCTTTTCCCATTACAGTTATGCTCCTGAGAGTTTCTACAAATGCCTCCCCAGCCTTCCCTTACCCCGCATGCTGCTGTGGCCCCGCAGGACGTGGACGTACTGGGCATTGTATGAATGAAATGCTGCCTAAGCCCACACAGTGGACGTTTTCGAGGGTGCTTTTTTGGCAGCTGAACTCCTTGAAGGTGCATATCTGGCTGCTTATAATCCTCAGCCATTTCAGAAGGTTGTCTAATGGTTGGAGTTTTTATATTTTTTTCTTTGCTGCTTTTTTTTTTCTCTCCCCTGTTTTTCTGGATGAAGCTTTGTCATGAGGTTTATTTTCTCTACTGCTGCTTTCCCACCCTCTCTCCCTTACATTTATCAGGCCCTTACTTGCTTTCCTGTCACATCTTTCATTTCATTTTCTTAAAAATGGCATCCCAAAGTATTCATCCAGGCTGCAAGTGCCAGTTTTTGAGTTCACTGGTAGCTTTGATCCCTCAGTCAGCTTCACGGACTGTCAATGAAAGGGACTAAAGTGTCCTAGCACAGTTCACATGATTCAATTTCACCAGAATAAAAGCAGCCTCTGACCAGCCAAGATGCAAGAGATCTCCACTTGATATATTTATTTATTGGCACATCAGAAAGGTCTGTCTTGAAGGATAGCTACAGAAATAAGGATAACTGGGAGAGACTAGAGAGAGAATAAAATAAATGCTGCTGCTTCGTTCTCAGCCTGTTAGTGTGATTCAGCAGTTCTTCTCTGCACAAGGTCTGCGCACAAGGAAGAAAATGCTAAAACTGACAGATACAAGGTGACTCCTTATTGGCAGGTTTTGCTCGGTCTGTGTGTGTGTGATGCATCCACCTGTGCCAAAAACACAGCCATGGCAGAGAAGCTCTGTTACCCTTCCAGGTAAACCTTCCCTGAATTTTTGGAAACTAAGTTTATGTAAATCCAGCTCTTATGACTTTGACTTTTAGTTTACTCTATAATTATGTACGCTCATTAGGAATGACCTAGAAACAGCACAACTGAGTTTTAAAACTAAAGCTAAGCAAATGACAGTGATCTAACCAAAAAAAGAGAATGAAAAACAGTGACAAGAAAACAAGGTTTTTCTAATGCTACCATTTTTAACAACACACCTATGAAATAACTGAAGAAAAAAAAGAGAATAAAAATTATATTCATTAATTGCATTACATTTAATTAGTTGGCCATTTCAATAAATCAAGAAGCTACTTAGGTTGATCACAAGAACACAGTGAACACTTGTTTTCAGAAATTGAGAATTTTCTTATTTTACTAAAAAGAAACTTAACCTAAACTTTAGGTTAACTTTGCAACAACTAAGAAAGAACTGTCTATGGAAATCCAACCCTGATTGTGCTATGATTGTGCTAACTACACAGGATTTTCCTTGGTTTGTTTTTATTTTATTTTATTTTAATTTGTTTTTCTTTTACATTTGTGCAGTTCATGTTGACTGCCCAGATGCTATGAAAGGAACTTATATCCATGTAAATGTTATCACTATTCTATTAATATGCAATTAAAATATAGATACCTAGATGTTCCTTTTCATGCAGGATTTTTTAGTGCTGATGAATGTTGATATTATATATAGATTATTTTGCCTTTTAAACCAGAGTGGATCATTGGGTCATCTAGCATGGACTCTTATAAACTAAATTCTAGTTGTCATCTACTTACTTATTCTTTCCTTCAACTTATAACTTGATTAATCTTCTGAACTAAAAGAAAAGGTTAACTGTACACTAAAGACAAATAATTGCCTGGTTCAGACGGTTGCAATGATAAAACCTAGTGATAATTTTTAATTAAAATTGCTCATCTTTCATAAGAAACCAATAATTGTTATTGTGCATTTTTCAATGGATTGCAGACCTTTCCATAGTACTTGACATTTTCACCCCAGGAAGATAATTACAATTTCTGTAATCATATAGTGATTTGGTCTTCTAAACAGTTAAAAAGATTGAGTTACTTAATTTTATCAGAATTTTCTTTCTTCTTGTCTTCAATCTAATGTTTGGATTTTAAAACAGACTTCTTTTTTTAAAAAATTCCCTAAAACTGCGGATGCTACTCCAGAATGGATCTCACCAATGCTATAAAGCCATGTAACATCACCTTCCTAACTCGATACTCTCTGCTTGGGTGGAGGGAGTAGGCAGTCAGGAAAACATTAGGGGGGAATTTGTTTGTGAAAGGTGAAGGTATTTTGTCTTCACAAATAGCTGTGTGGTAACTCAACCATCCCATCTCCTGTGCAAGAAGGAGCAAGGAATTCTCTCAGGCTAAAATCCTCTCCAGATTTACTTTGGAGAACGCTTAGTTCCTCATGGCTTTCTGGATGGGTTATTAAAATTCCAACTAATTAAAAAATAAAAGTTAATTGAATCTGAAGTGGGCTAAGTCTCCTAGTGACCTATCCCAAATGAGAAATAATGAGATTTTCTGAAATTAGCAGATGAAGCTGAGTCCCTTCTGTGGAAATGCAGACTGAATAAATACATTCACCCCATCTACAAAGCACTGCATCATCAGGAGCACTTCCTGCATTTTCCCTAAGTAGGAAGCAGGAATGAAGGGTAGAAGTTAAAAGAAAAGAAAAGAAAGGCAATATCCTTTTCTGCTTTGCAAAATATCTGTCGAATGTACTGAGATGTTTTTTTTTCTCTAATAATTCAGTACACACAACAGAAAATTCACCAGACAAAATATTTCAGAAGAGCCAGCAGACAAGGCATGGTTTCTGCAATATCAGTGATTTCAATGGCACTAGAATCTCACCTTCATGAGAGATCACTTATACTTTCTTTCTTCACTCTTAAAAATATTATTTGATGAAAGACCATTTAGAAATTATTTGGGCAATGGAGCTTATATCGCTTTAGAATGCAATTATTGACAGCACAGAAAGTTCTACTGTCAGAAACATTTCACTTAAATTTCTTTCATTAATTTCATCTTACTATTCTCGGTAAGTGCCACGTTACCATCTTAAATCAACCAGCAGATGTTACATAATATTTCCTTGAAGAAAAGCAGTCAATACCTTTCATCCCTAGGGATGTTGTTGCTTTTAGTAAGACTCTGAATTGCATGCACCTAAATACTGTGTATTTGTTTAAAATGTAACAAACTACCATTAATTTTACAAAGCACTGTCTTAGTACACCTTTAGTGAATTCCTTTTCACAATTGGATTTTCTTTAGGACACAACTAAATGAATTACCCAAAGGATTTCTATATAATATAAAATCATTCCCAAAAGTCTATTAGTAATCCCATGGCAAAAATTCTTCATTACAAGGATCATGATAAATGTCCTCTAAAATTCTCATTTAAGCTTCAACCACTTCATTTTAAAAGTATGAATATGTATTAAAATCTTGTTTGTCCAAAACAGATAATTAATCCAGGTACCGGCATTCAAATGCTTTTAAAAAACACAGGTGAATGGGATTTGAATCTGGTGGAGGACTTGATTTCCTGTCTCTGAATCTGCTGCAAAAGGCCTTTACAAGAGTTTCAACTAGTAACATTGTATGCTGCAAATGTTGAGTTTCAATGTCACAGGTTTTCTCTTTAACAAATAGCTGTGCCTTCAAGACTGTGTGTCCCAGCACATGTGTGTATCCATGCACTGGTGATGAGCCTACTAGTTTTATAAGGAGGAACTCTAAAATGTCCTGGCAGAATAACTTAATGTATCCAGAGTCTATTGGAGCACAGCCTTTCATATAAGTTGCAACCCCTCAAATGGGATGCTCAGATCTGAGACAGCGACTTTGGAACACAAAACCACAAAATTTTACTATTCAAGCAAAGGAGCTGGATTTTTACCTTGGACACAATGTGAAACCAGAGGTGATGGTGCCAGTAGGCAAAGATGAGATTTTGCCTGAATCCCAGGTGGAAGTGCTTGCAGGCTCCTGTGCAAGTGGAGAAATTTGTGCTTTAGTCAAAAAAAGTGCTAACATAATGCAGTCTGTGCCCTTTAATTACCTGAGAAAGAGTAGCTCAGGAGAAGCTGAGGTTTTGGTGAAGCTAGAGCTAAATGCTTGACACGGACATAATGAGAAAGATTTTTTAGTGTTTTACCTTCCATTCCGTAATTATGCTATTTTGTATCTCCTCAGTTAAAAGCTGAAGAATTATTCTGCCAATTACTCGGGATTGTTGCAGTTCTCTGCCTGTCTCTTTCTCTCGCTAATTTAGGTTAAGTTTTCTGAGTAAGAGATAATGCCTTAGGCTTGCTCCTGAGATGGAACGGATAAGATATTTAAAGTTTATCTTGACCCTCCAGGTATTACAATAATCCACTCTAATGCACCCTTGAGGGCTGCGATTGCTTCATTCCGTTGGTAACTTAAGATAAGTGATAGTATAACACCTAATGAAAGTATTTTTATCCAACTTTCCGTCTCTTACCAAAAGTCAGAGAACTCAACACAAAGTCAAAGATGGTAAGAAAAAGACAGAACTACTAAACATTTTCAAAAGCACACATTTATGTTCTGTTTGGAGACCAATTAATCTTCCTGTGCTGCTGTACAACCTTATAATAGTTGACTAATGTACCCAAATAGTCTTCAGCACATGGTTCTTGAACAATAGAGAAAAATCAAAAGGAAAATAGCAGAGCAAATGTCTAGCATGGGCAAAGAACTGACCCAGTTCTTTTAATTCCCTGTGGAGATATCTGCATTTTGAAAGAAGCAGACTAGAGCAGGCATGTGATAGCTATGAAAAAAAAGAAGAAAAGAAAAAAAAGAATGGGAAAAAAATAGAAACTCCAAAGCATTCAAATGATGAAGAAATTGAAGGTGGCAGGATCAGGAATCAAGAGATAGTCAGGGCAGCATCATTGTCTCTTCATATTTGAGCCCCTGACTGCATCTTATAGGCTGAAGAAACAATTTCCTTTAAAGAGGGTATTTGAAACAAAAAAAGGGGAAAAGTTTCAATACTGATTATATAGGCAAATTTATAAGTATCTGCAAGAAACAGCATTTAAAGTGAAACAGATTGGTGATAACAAGGGCTGGGATATCGGCAGAGCAAAAGAATGGCGTCAGCTGTGACTCGGAGAGAAGAGGCATATAGGAGCACTGGTGACTCAGAGAAGTTGCATTTGGCACCTACAGCAAGAAGAAAGGGTCCCTTTTTGTCATCGTGGTCAATCAAGAGGAAGATTCATTGGCATTGTGAAAAATTGTTCAGTCAAAGCCATGGAGTGTAAGGCTGAGTTAGTAAAGGACTGAAACATACGACATGAGTATGAATTATGGCGGTGTGGGCAGATATTAATTATGATAGAAGTACTAGGATTTGGGGTTGAGTTGCCTTTTGAATGGACAGTGTCACGAATGATTGCACAAAAATTTCTCTTTGCTCATGTTCTACATGCTGAAAATTGTAGAAAAGACCAAGGCTTGGATGTGGACCAGCATTTCTAAAACAAGGAAAAACTCCAGAGTCTCCTGAGTCAACGCTGATTCAGAAGCATTAGAGGCCTTATCACTAGAGACGCTGGGGATGCAGATGCAAGTCACTGCAAGCAGAATTTTAGAAAATCATCCCTCACTTACGTACTTCCCATGAAGGATGGGAAGAGCTTAAATATTCATAATTTTAGAGCCTGTGGAACTGCTAGCCCACTCAGAAGACCGTTACTTGAAATCAATTGGTTTTGAAGAAAAGGGAAGCTGTGGTTCCTCACAAGCCAATTCACACATGAATGCAGCTTATTGCAGAGTCTGAGGGATTCAGGTTACCAGTGAGAAATGTGCTTGTTTAGTGTGGCAGGCTGCTGTCTCGTTATCATACTTCTGCTAGCATTCCTAAAGGGATGGTATCTCTCTCAAGATGAAGATTAGAAATTGGCTTTTGTGAAGCAAAGGTTTTAGCAACTGCAACAGAATAACTTTTCAGTCTTGGAAGGCAAAGATGCACGGGGGATGAGGAAGGAAGCAGCCTACTTGTGATGACTCATCTTATTTTACTAACATGCAGCAGCTGATGAATCGTACCTCAGCACGGCACATGTGGATTACCCAAACTGAAAAGTGTTTATGGCCTTTTGTCATGGCGTGAAGACTATCCAAAAGCAACACTTACATAAGTGAGACCTTGGCTGTATTTGCCCATCTCTTGGGGAATATCCATACACAGAAGTGTGCAGAATTGTGAGTCCACAGAGAAATCACCCCATGCTGCCCCAAGATGTAGGGTGGTCAGAGCAAGTGCCTGGTCACCTGAGGCCATGAACCAGTGGCCACGCACCAGTGGCCACTGGAGGGGAAGGTGAGGCTCTGGGCTGGACTGGGGTGAGCATGAAGTCAGCGAATGTCACAGAAGAGAGGCGAAAAGCTCTAACCCACTACACCCCTCCCACTTAATAAATAAATTGTAAATTTTAAGTCAGTGGGTGGTGTGTGTCTGTCCTTTCACTGATCTCATCTCTAATTTGCCCTGTGACATCCTGGCTGAAAAGCTGTGTTGTAACATCAGTGCTGAAAAGATGTATTTTTCTCCTGGAGACTGCAAAACAGTGGGGAAAGGTTGCAGGGTGGCTGGAAACTGATCTCTTTTTAAGAGACACAAGCTCTAACAGAAAAGCAAAATCTGTCATTGAAATAGGGTATTACAATAAATAAGAGTCCATTTTGCCAGTCTAAAATTCCCCTACCTCAGACCTGGATTTTTCCAGTAAACTTCAGAAAACTCCGAGTAGTGGGTGGGTGACAAAAGGGACAATTGGTCAGTGAATGGGAGACATGGATGGGAAGCAAGCATCTAATGTGCCATTTAGTTTTCATGGTTGCACGTAAGATTACACACAAATTACCTTGATCTTCTTTAAGCAAATAAATTATTAATCATTAAGCTTCACTTTTTTACATTTACATTTAGTTGCAAAACCTTAATCTTCCTGAATCTTTCAAATTTCCTCCGTAAAAAACTTATGGTTGTAACAAATGCTTATAGATTCTCTTTAAAAAAGATCATTTATCAAAGCAATTAAGGCAGATACTTTGCTACCAGAAATGTAGACGGATTAAATTCATAATTAGGTGGATATAATCTCCGAGAGGAAAAGAGAGCACTACATACTGCTGAACAGAGAAGATTTATGCATTATTTTAGGAATATTGAGCTGAAGACAAAATCAAATGATGAGATTTTAGTGACTAAAATGTGAGTTATGTTGGAGTTTTGCAAAATCCTCATTTAAATTTATCAGAAAACATATAAGAAATTAATGGTCAGCTACTAAAACACGTTTTATGAAGGTTTAATGTGCAGATATAAAATGGCTGGCACCTGTTTCCCCACTGTTAAAAACTGCTGTGTGTATCCCAGGTCTTATTTCTAAATATAGAAAAAACACCATGATGAATCTAATGAAAATTAATAGAAGAATTCTTGATTTTTATTGAAATGCCAAGAAATTTGAAGTTAAAATTTCCGGCTTTAGGTTATGAAGGAGCTTATACATCAGTAAGTTCCACTCTCAAAACATTTCTGTTTGGAAATTGTCTACCTCTAGAGTCATTACACAGCTTCAAAAAATGTAGAAAGAAGCACAAATTGACCTTTTTAATCACTTACCAAGGCTTGCTTTACAAATCCCTAATTCAGTAACATGGGGAAAGCAGTCATGCCTCACTCCTCTCTAAACACTGATCCTTCACACGCTGAGGGACTCCTGCTTACTCAGGATTGAAAAACATGATACAATACCTTAAAATCTTAGCTTCTTAATGAACAGTGGGTTCATTTCCTTCACATGATCTTGGCTCAGATAATAAACTTGTTTTCCTCTTATGGATAAAGAGACTGATATTGTGGCCCCAAATTGTTATAACTAGTTTCAAAAGACATGCTGAAATACATTGGGCAAACAAGTTTCTCAGATTTTTTTTTAAGTTCTCAAAAAAATTTATGTCCACTGCTCTCACTTCATTCTGTAGCATCTTCACCTATAAATTTAGAGCATGTCACATTGCATGCTTATACACTTGCTATTCAGCAGGTGCTATCCTTAGGAAATGAAGGGAACTGATTGGGAGACAGATATTTCTCACCGATGAGGGTGCTGCTAGAGTATGACTGCCATAAAGAAAAGAGAGAATAGATGTACTGGTAATCAGCTAATACAGAAAAGCTGATTATAAAAAAGTGCATTATCAATGTGAAAGCATCTGAGAAGTTAATTGAAAACCATCTGTTTCCTCCATGTTTGTAGAGCGTCTAGCACAGTTGCATTTCAGAATCTAAGCTAGTCTTAAATGATAAAAAATTGCCATTCATCATTATTACTTTTTCTAATCTCAAAATTTTACATATTAGAAACCTTACAGCTAAACATGAAACATCAAGGGAAATGTAGCAGGGCAATCACTAGGTACAGTATATTTCACCACAGTGTGATTTTTTCTAGTTGAGTGCTAAACACTAGACAACATGAGTTTTATATTGGACACACTGGCATCTCCTTCAGTGCAGTGTCATGAGCTGTGCTAGTACAACTAAACTCAACAGCAGATAACATGAAGCACTATAAATTAACTAAATCCATATTTATTTATTTATTTATTTGAAACAAAGCCAAATATTGTGGCATTTACCACAAATCTTGTATTCATACCATGCAACTCCTTCCCCCACAACAAATAAACCTTTAAAAATACACCAATCCTCCAAACACCCTCCCCACACACATACACACCATCTTGAGGTTTTGTTGGTATGTTTAATATAATGCAAGTTCATTCTTAAATAAGTAGAGCACATAATGGCAAAATAATAGAAGATGTTTGATTGCCAAAAATATGTTTTGCTGTCAGAGAGCAGGAATTACTGTCTTGGCTTTAAAATTCTGTTTTTTTTTTTTTCTTTTTACAAGTGTCTGTGTGTATTTTAAGTTTGGAATTTAAAGCTGCTGATGTCAAATATGTCAAGCAAGTTAGATATTACTGCCTTACTAGCTTCCAAATAGGAACTAGTTCCTATTTGCTAATGATATTCTCCTTAATGGTAAGGACATAGAAGGAAGGTTTTTCAAAAGCACCTCATTCTCCCTGGAGTTGCTTGGTGGTTGGAAAGATGATGTGCCTTTTGCAGCAGCATGGTGTCTTCTCACAAGAGCTCACCACAGATGGAGAGATTTGGAGCATTTGATCACACAGAGATGAGCATCTTTATCAACATCAGGAGCTCACAGCTCGCAAGGGATGGGGTGAAAAATGTCGTAGATTTGGTATGAATTCAGCCCTTGAAGGTCCATGTTCTGAATGTAAAGATGCTGGCATACTGGCTAGATTAGCACAGGGCAGGTCTAAACGAAACAAAATAGCATATTTCCCCAGAGTAATGCTGAGGTGTGTGTGGGGTGTGTGTTTTTCTGGTAAGTGCTAGATTGCTCACAGATGAGCTCCTATGAAGGACAAGTTCCAGGTTATGGTCAAAATCTCCCACTAAGAGAAGCAACTTTGCATCATGCCCTGTTTAGGCAAACAATTTTGAATAAAAATGTACCAGTGCCAATAAAATCTAACCTCGAGAATCAAACCCTATATTTGACAAAAGGTCTTGCTTTCTGGGTGATAATTTTCATTCTGTTACACTTGTGACGTGGAGGTTTTTTCCATATGGGTTTAGTGCCTTGCAGTGGGTGGCTTTCAGGGCAGTGGAAGAGGAAAACAAATGTCTGGGGTGATAGAATTACAGAGGTGAGCTGCAGTCTAGCTGCATTTTTGAATGTCACTAGTCCTTCTACAGAGTCTTGTGAGTGACAGTCATTTTTCAATCATTATCCCAGTTAGATTCTTGGGAAACTTTCATTTTTAATATTTTATAAATATTTTAACCAGGTCTCTTAACGGTGGTTTATTATGTTTTAAACATGTTAATCTATACTGTGAGACCTTGTGCAAAATTAAGTCTCATCATTAGCACTACCCTCGTATCTCCAGTGTCAAAACAACAGTAGGTGCTGTGGAAACGTTTGGTAAATTCAGGAGGAAGCCTATATGAAATCAGTACAGAGCTATCATTCTGCTGTTATTTAATTATATGCTTAGTCAGACTTCTTGGAAGCAGAAGGGTGTTCCTTCAGGGACAATTTCCAGGAGCACTGTACAGCAAATATACCTGGGACTTGCCACTTATTTGTTAGACATGTTTGTAGCGTGTCTGTTGAGGTCCCCTTCAGAGCGCCTTAAGTACGCTGAGATGTAGCACTGGCATCCTTAGAAAAAAAACCTGACAAACGTGAGAGTGGTAGCAAATAGTACACCTTGCCTACGTGTGCACTGCTGTGGATATAGAGGACCTTTCAGTTCCAGCATAAGTTAACCTCTGATTACAACTGGAAAACCTCCTGTTTTCCTAGTAAAAAGCACAATATTTCCAGCTGCACTTGGCCATGACAGTGTGAGTCAAAATTCTCTCTTGGCTTCCTTCCCATATTGTAAATAGAAGATAATAATAGGGAATTATTTCTACCCTTAACTACCTCTTAAGTGGTAGAACATGAGTGGAGCATCACATTTCTTACAGATAAAATGATGTATTTCAGACTGTTGCAAGAACTTTTGGGTCACCATCCAGAAATGATGTAAGCCACAAATGAAATAATCATTTTTTTGTTTAGGGAGTTACAATTTCCCAAGGACAGTTTATAGGGAAATCCATTTGCATTTCACAGGTCAATGGTCTTTAGAAATTTCACAGATTAAAATAAAATAATTGACATGAAAAAGATAGTTATAACCCTGATTGTATATTCAGGATAAAGAAAAAGACCTTCATGATGCTGCATTTTTTGAACTTCTGGGAGTGTTTTTCTTTTTTTCTTTGTAAACAGCTGTAACTATGACATGGTAGACTTGAAGAGGGATGTCTTGTAGTTCAATCACAGGACTTGATCCATAAGGCCTGTTCTTCAGTTCTTCTGGTTGGTGTACTCAGAGCAAACTTAATCTCTCTGTTTCAGTTTCTCATCTGTGAAACGGAGATGAAATATTTTCTTTTTATATTCTTTATCCACTTGGTTTTGTGAGCTCTGAAGAATAGCAAATGTCTTTTGGTTTGTGGATAAACAACTTAGCGTACAATGCAGCCTTGAATTTGAATGAGTTTCTTGTAGCTCAGGAAGTTCTTGTGAAGTGAGGAAATTCACTGGCAACTGCAGTTCACTCTCTTCAAAACTGAAATAAAAAGCATAACTATAATGCAAAGTATTAATATGGTTTTACTACCTTATATAACAAAGCAGTTCAATACATCACAGGATTTTTATTACTGCAGTTCAACTTGATTTCCATAGGCAGATGATTGTCTCCACATGCAGCTTGATCAGGGTAAAATAATTTCTTTGCAGAGCTGTTTCTTGAGGAAATTCTTTTCTTCATATTGTGGATCCCAGTGACAGATAAGGTCAGATTCAGCACATATGGAGACAACAGTTAAAAAAATAAATAAATCTGTTACTTACTACAAATACATCGATCATAAGAGAAAAACAAGCTGAACTAACTTTCTTTCTCTCTTTCTTTCTTTCTTTCTTTCTCTCTGTCTTTCTGTCTTTCTGTCTTTCCATCTTTCTTTCGTTATTCTTTCTTTCTTCCATGTGTATTGCAATCCAAGGAGAAGAGGAAATTCTTTTATTTTTAACTTAAGCTCCCTACTAGGGAGTAGTAGTCCAAAAGACTAAATGCTTTTGGACAATATTGTGTGAGTTGCAGGACTAGAGTTTGCCAATGGCTAACTGGCATATCAGTCTCAGAAAACGGAAAAAACAGTCCTAACTTTGTTCTCATTCTCTTTGTCAGGGTTCAAGATTTTTCAAAATGATTTTGCCCAATTCAAATTATAAATTGGATTCTTTGAACAATAAAGCATTAGAAGGTATGAGATGAAAGTGTTTGAAGAAACAGTATATATTTTATAGGAATATATCTTATTTAATGAAAACATATCACAATATGAATCTTTAATGCAACCAATCTTAAACCTAGTGTACCAATACAGAATAAACCTGCAGTTCAAGTTGGAAGTATGTCAGAAGAATGGGGTTAATTCAAAAGTCAGACATTTAAGCCTCCTATTGTCTAAAAAGAGAGTAAAGAAAATTATGGAATGTGATTGCATGTTACCTTAGTATTGTGGGGAAATATATACATCTAAAAAGAATTGATCTTATTAATAATAAACCTATAAATGGTGATACAGATTTCAGAATACAAAATCAGTAAGAACATATGGTTGCTTCCCTACAAATGGGACACTGGGTGTAATCACCAAGCAGCAAAATCTATTAGCATTGGGTGTTTTAGATTTAGTGTCTGGCATTCTGAGATATGTCCCATTCCATAATAAACAGAATGTTAAATAAAAAGACAAAGGTCTGTAATTTTTAACTATACAGCAACACCACTTATCAAAATGATGACACATACAGAAGCTTTATGTTGTGAAATTTTTTTTTAAAGACAGACTTGGGTAGGGGAGTCTTTTACTTTTTAATGCATCATCAGTCTCAGTAAAAAGGGGAGGTTACCTCTATGAACAGTCTGTCTGTGCTGGACTCATCTGCTGGTGGAGCTAGTATTCAGGGATGAATTATTTCATTCCCTCTCAGCGCTGTTCTCTGAAAGCATTAAAATTATTGCCAAAATTTCACTGAATGAAACTTCCCAGACAGGACACTAGTTGTTGTCAGCACTGTGTTTATTGTTTCTTCATATAAATGTTCAAACTGGATAACTTGGGGACTTATTTTCTTCAGCATCCCAAATAAGCATATTGTGTATAATAATTTTTCATATGCTCTTGAATCAGCAGACTGCCTGTTAATTGCCTTAAGTATTCCCAGATTGGCCATTAGGAGAAAGAACTTCTGCAATACTTTCATTTTCCCCCTTGCCTGTTCTCCATGTCACCAGCCCTCAGCTGAGAGACAAAGTGCCAGAATATTCTCATTTTGTGGCACCTTTCAGTTCTCCAACTGGCAGGCCAGACATCCACACATCAGGTGCCTTGAAAATACTCTCTAAAATATTTGTTCCCCAATGTGTCTGTAAAAAAATGTAGTGCCTTGTTAGACACTAATTGTATCTGCCATGTAACTGCACCACAGAAATTTTCCAAAACACATTACCCATATGTCAAGGTATTCCCTTAGCTCCCTGATTAATAATAAAATCTCTTATTACATCCCTGTTAATTGAGGATACTGTGCATCAATATAAATGTGCTGCCTATGGGAGGTAGCTTTCAGGGGCAAGATTCAAGTAACCCACTTAGTGTCTGCAAGAATTTCATTCCTTCTCCCTTCATTAGCGTTATTTGGGCTGTGGAGACCTTATTCCAGCTATAGCTTTTAAGTCACTTTAGGGACAGTAACAGTTAGTGGCCATTTACCACTCTTCTCAGCTGTACAGGAATTGTTCCAGAAGAACGCATTTTGGCTGAGGTAGTCTGATTTGAGTACATGCCTCCAATATGCACAGGGTTACTATAGTTACGACCTATTTAAAAAAAAAAAACAAGACACCACCCATCTTGCTACAGGCAATATTGTGTAGCTTCTGTATGGAATGAGTATGAGCATCAGAAGAGAACAGCAACATTGAGAATGCTAATTTCAGCCACCTGGTGGCATTTTATCCTCTGCTTCCTCTCATCCTGCGAACAAAGTACTTAAAATCAGAAAAAGTTTTGCAGCTGCCACAGTTTCTCCCAATGCACCTACATTGCTACCACCCCTGACACTGCCCCAGCTAAAATAAGAGGTGTGAATCTATGAAAAGTCCTCCTTTTTCTTCCCAAATGGTTCAATTGAACCACTTTTTCTGTCAGGCTGAAGGATACCCTTCCAATTTTAGTTGAAGAAAAATGACATTTAGTGCATTCAGGCAATTTTATGTTCAGCAGCCTGATGTTTCAACATAGAGAGTGGGGACTCAAGCTCTGAATCTCAAGCCAGCTATATGGAACCTGTTTGTAATTATGTGCCTAATTGATTGTCACACAAGTCACACAGTTTACCCTTCATGTGCATATTCTCTATCTATATGGGACGTGTAGCGTGAGGCAGAGATATTCATGCTCTCTAGCAACAGAGTCGTATTTTATCTCTGGTTTTGTCAGATGACCCAGCATTAATCTGTATAGTTAATTCCCCAGGAGCTACCTTTAAATGGTAACAGATAGAAATTTGGTGGAGTTATGCGCTTAGAGAAACACAGTTGCACCTTCCTGAGTGCTAAAAATGGATGTCTTCAATATTGAAAAGGAGGCAAATGCAGGTATTTGCTCTTTTGTAGTTGCATATATGAGTGATGGTACTTGGGACCCAACCTCTTCCATGTATTCGAAGTAATGTCCAAGTGAAATAACCAGACCTGAATGCTGCAAGAAATCTGTTGCTACCAAGGAACATTATGGTTGCCACTTAGATGCATATTACAGCCTTTGTTATTTTGCAGCAGCAGCTGGATGCAACTGTACTTTCCCCATGTACTAGTACACCTTCCTGGTGAGCATTGCTGCTAAAACAGACAGGACTTTGAGTTAAAGATTGCTTAGTATTTGCTTTAAAAGTTGCTGCTTTGGTCAGAACATTCCTATATTAGGTCACAGATGTAGCTTTACCCTTCTCTTAGAGATTCAACTCTAACAGCTCAGACATTTCTGTGTATAAAATTAGGGTAAAGTATCTTGCTTTGTTCATGTAAAAAGAATTGTGAAACCTGTTTGAGTACCATTTTTTTGTATGTGTTTCCTTGCTTTCAAATAAGACTTTGAAGTCCATCTGAGGTTTGAATATCTTCACAGCTGAAGACTCCATAAACTTCCTAGGGAACCTGTTCCAGTATTTTATCACTCTGACAGTAAGAAAAACTCTTTTCCTTATGTTCAGGTGGAATTTTGGGTGTTTCATTTTGTACCCATTGCTTTTTGTCCTGAGACTGGGCATCGCTAAGAAAAATCTGATTTCATCAGCTTTACTCCCCACATTGGGTATTTTTTAAATATATATATTAAAAAATATTTTAAAATATATTTTATGTATATTATGTATAAAAATATATATATACACCCTCCCTGAACCTTATCCAGTCTGGAAAGTCCCAGCTCTCTCAGTCTCTCCTTGTATGAGAGAGATGCTCCAGTCCCTTCATCATCTTTGTAGGCCTGCACTAGACCTGCTTCAGCATGTCCACATCTTTCTTGTACTGGGGAGCCCAAAACTGGAACCAGCAACCCAGGTGTGCTTAACTAGGACTGAGCAGAGGGTGAGGATTACCTCTCTTGACCTGTTGGCAACACTCCTTGCAATGCAGCCCAGGAGGGACTTTTTTGTCATGAGGGTACATTGCTGGCTCATGCTCTACTTGCTGTCCCAACAAGAACCCCCACCTCCTGCTCTGTAGACCTGCTTTCCAGATGGTCAACTCCCAGAGCATACTTGTGCGTGGGGTTATTCCTTCCCAGCTCCAGGGCTTGGCATTTCCCTTTGTTGAATTTCACGTTCAACATGAAGACAGGGGCCTGTCAGGTCCCTGTCCAGCCTGTCCAGGTCCTTCTGAACAGTGGCACAACCACCTGGTGTATCAGTCTCTCCTCCCTCTGCAAATCTGTTGCGGGTGCACTCTGTCCTATCTTCCAGGTCATAAATGAAGAGGTTAAAGAGTTTATGAACTCAGTATTGATCCCTGGGATACACCAGCAGTGTCTAGCCTCCAACTAGACTTTGTGAAGCTGATTACAACCCTTTCAGCCCAGCAGTTCAGCCAATTTTCAATCCGCCTCAATACACTCTTATCTAATCTGTACTTCATCTGTCAATGAAGATGTTACAGGAGACAATGTCAAAAAGCTTTACAAGCGTCAAGACAGACAACATCTACTGTTCTCCCCTCATCCATCAAGCCAGTCATTTAATTGCAGAAATCTGTCAGGTTTGTTAAGAACAGTATTCCCTTCCTAAATCCATGCTGACTACTCTTAATCACCTTGTCCTCCATTTGTTCGGAAATGGCTTCCAGAATCAGTTGGTCCACCACCTACCCTGGGATTGAAGTCAGGCTGACAAGCCTGTAGTATCCCAGATCCTACTTGCCCTTCTTGAAGGTGGCAGTGACATTTGCTCTTTTCCAGTCCTCCAGAACCTCTCCCAGTCACCACCTCCTTTCAAAGATAATTAAGAGTAACTATGCAATGTCAGCAGCTATCTCCCTCAACACTCATGGGTGCAGTCCACCAAGCCCCATGGACTTGTGTATGTCTGTTTTGTTTAAGTACTCCCTAACCTGATCCTCCTCCACTGAGAGTAAGTTTTCCTTGTTCCAGATTTTCCCTATGGTATCAGGGGTCAGGGATTTCTGGAGACTGGTCTTAGCAGTTAAGACCAAAGGATAGAAGACATTGAGTACCCCAGCCTATTCTGTCACTTTTGTCACCAGGTTCTCTGCCCCATTCAGCAGCTGGTCCACATTTTCCCTAGACATCTTTTCGCTACTGATATATCTGTACAAGCTTTTTGCATTGTCCTTTATGTTTCTTGTGAGATACAACTCCATGTGGGCTTTGGCTTTCCTAACTGCATCCCTGAAAGCTCAGACAGTATCTCTATATTTCTCCTGGGTTACTTACCTCTACTTCCACCTCTTGTACACCTGTTTTATGTCTGAGTTTAGTCAGCAGTTCCTTGCTCATCCATGCATGTCACCTACCACCTTTGCATGACTTCTTATGTGTCAGGATGGACACTTCTTGAGCTTGAAGGGAGTGATCCTTGAATATGAACAATCTCTCACGGACCCCTCTTCTCTTCATGGCCATACCCCATGGGATTCTTCCAAGAAGATCTCTGAACAGGCCTACGTCTACTCCCCTGAAGCCTGGGTCTATTGTTCCACTTTTTGCTGTGTTCCTCTCGCAGGCTTCTGAAGTTCACTATCTCATGGTCACCCCAAAGTTCTGTCCCCAGCCAGTCCTTTCTTGCTGTCAGTAGGAGGTCCAGTAGGGTTCCTCTCCACATTAGCTCCTTGGGAAGTTATCAACAATGCACTCCAGAAAACTCATGGATTGTTTGTGCCCTCCTCCGCTGTCCCTGCTGCAGGTATCAGGGTCATTATAATTCTACATGAGGACCAGGGCCTGCAACTGTAAGGCTTCTTCCAGTTGTCTCATCCTGGTCAGGAGGTCTATAGCAGATAGGCACACCAATGCCACCCATGTTGGTCTGCTCCCTAATCTTGACCCTCATCTGTGTCAATGGCTGAATTATAAATCTCTGAAAAGTTCTGTTTGTGTTTTCTGAGTAGGTAAATGTTACAAGCTGCACTGAAAGTCTATTTACAAATATGTTTCTGTTAGTTTGGTTTGACTTTCTGGCTTTGCAGTTTCAATGTCTAATTATTGGGCTTAGGAGGAGAGAAGGGGCAGATGTGTCATTTCTGCCAAATTGGAGGAGCAACCTGAGCAAAGAGATGCTTATGAATCCAGACATCTGTTCAAACAGAAATTAAGTGGTTTCTCTTTTGCAAAAATTTTCATAAATATTTAGTTATACTACAGGCCTTTTTTTTTGCCTAGATTGTTCTACTAAGTATAGAGTCAAACAGCATTGATCAGTAGTTCAGATCGGTGCTCATAAAAGGTGTGACCTTGCATTTATTACTGAAATTTGTTCTGCTACCCTGGGAGAGCTTCCGCAAAGTCTTCTCAAATATTGACTAACCTGTTTCATGTTGCTATTTCTGGCATCTCAGTCTTACCCTTGTTTTCAGGGTTTAATTTATATTTGTATAACTATCCTGTACAAAATCAACCCTAGCAGAGATGCATGGATTACTGCATTCTGATATTTTCGCCAAGTTGGAAAATGACCATTCATTCCCACTGGGATTTTCTGGCTAAATGCATAACCTCACTGGATTAAATGTCAGAACTCCTCTCACTTCAGTAGCATTCAAATTTTGCCACCTGTTTCTAGTCCATGGCAGCACTTTAAGAATTCCACTGCACAAGGGAGTTCATCAAAGCCTGTTGGAAGTCCAAATAAATTATATCAAATGTTATTCCCTTAGAAAACTTTGTGGTTGTCTTTTTTTGTTTTGTGGTGGGTTTCGTTTTTTTTTTTCCTTCAAGTGTAATGCTTGTGAATACTTATTGACAAAGAAAGAATTTCATCTTCCTGTCTCTGAGATGGTTCTAAAAGAAAAAAATGTCAATGTTGAAATGTGATTCTGTGTCATTTTAGAAGGATATCTCCCCCCAAGTTCCCTTGAGCTTGCTTGTGTCACTTCGTTTTTCCCATGCCTCCATTTGTTTCACATTCCCCCCCATAATAAGAACTGTGTTTTCATGCATACAGAACAGATGTTGCTTTCCAGCTGGCTCATGGCCGTCTTTCAAGAGGGTTGTGAGGGGACCTATTCCCCTTCAAACTTTCTGATGGCATCTCTGCTGCACAGATTGCAGACTTCAGTGCAGATACCCGTTTCTTTGTGCATGGGAAACAGGACGCTGCACCGAATACCATCTATGTTGTATGAGAATGGCTTCTTCATTAGAGGTAATAAATGTGTTTGGGCCTTGTTCAGCTTATGGGCATCCACTGTGTTGGCTGCTGAATATGCAGCCAGCAGCCCAAGTGGCTTGTAAATCAAAAAGATGGGACAAGAAAAGGTAAGAGAAGAAATAGAAGTGAAATGAAATCACCTGGGCTTAAAGAGAAGCTCAGTGGCAGATTAGGACCCCAAAATCTGTTTTTACCACCTGCTCTGACATCCTGTGCTCTAAACCATGCATAGAACATCCTATGTTCTTCTAGTCAGCTCTGTGGAAATCTGGCATTGCAGATACCCAAATTTATTTGGACCTTTTCTCTAGGAACTAGATTGTTGCAGAGTACAGATATGCTGCTGGGGAGTGTTTTTCTTGTCTAAGACCCTCATGATAGTTTTTGTCTACTGTTTCTTGCCTTGTCTTTTTCCTGTTTCTCTCTCCTCTTCACTTGCTGTTGCCTGTATTTGGGTATTTTACTGATAGGTCTTTCAATTATGCAAGAATGAGATATATTTGCCCTCCATTTGCCAGTTTAGCTTTGTATAAGAACAAAGCTTTCTACTGTGAACTTACTCCTAATGGAACTTCACCAGCTCTGTTTTTATCTTCGAGTTGTGTCACCTTGAATTTATCATGCATTTATAGTGAAGTTTTATATGTCTCTGATGCAACTTGGTTATTTTTGTTTTTTATACCTTGTTTCAGCATGCCTGTCTAAAAGCATTATTATGACACTTTTTGCTATTACAAGGAAATACTGTAAAGTCTCCACTTTAGATTCCTTCCAGTAGATAGGCTGACCTCAATGTGCTCTTAAGGCCTCTTCTATTTGTGTATGCCAAAGGACTGTATGTACTCTCAAAAACAGTTACTGAATTCTTTGTCAGAAATTTGTGGTACGGAAAAGGCTTTCTTTTTACAAATGGAGAAACCCCATTCCTAAAAAATAACCTCTTTTCAAGTATCTCCAGTTATCAGTCCAAACCAAAGTGCCTAATGCATTAGAAATACACTCCATTAGAAATATAGTCCATCATCATTCCAAACCAAAGCGTCTAATGCATTAGAAATGTAGACCATTATGCTCTAAAATCCACAGTCGGAAGTATAGAACTCAATCTTGTTGCACAGACTGTCATGGACTGTGTTATTTTTATATTTAAAACTTATTTTATTGGGATTTTGGCATAGCGTAATACTCATATGAGAAATAAAACCTCCAAAACAAAATGATCAGTCACTGTATGGATGGCAACAGGAGTCTCTGCTGTAAGGCCCCCTGCAGGGTTGTCTTCAGCTGGATCAGGAGATACTTCCCAAGCCCCTGCTTGGCTCGGTTATAGTCCCCCTGATGGGGTTCTGTATGAGCACCCCAGCACAAGCATGTGCCTTCATTACTGATATCCCTCATTATAGTCAATCTGAACCACATGCAAAATGCCTTTTAACTGCCCATATACAAAAGACTATCCTGTGTGATCATTTCTGTTTCAGCAGCAACAGTTTCAAATGACTATTGACAAATATTTTATCTCTGTACAAACTGATCGGTTTTGCAGCAGGGATCACTGAGAGTAGTCTCTGGAAGTCATCCTCCAAGCTGGTTGTTAAACAGCCTAGAGGAGACTCCGGAATCTTCTAAAATTACCACCAGGAGGGCTCCTGAACCAAGTAGTCAGCTAGCTAGTTGTGAAGGTGGCCAGGAGTCCTGTCAGTCACCCAGTTCCAAGTGGGTCCATTGTCTCCAATCCTGACTTCGTACAGGGAACCTTCCAGAAGTTGTGTTTATTTGCTATTTTGAAATAGCCTGCATGCTGTTTATGCTTTCCCCATTCCTTGTAAACAACCTTGTTTTCCAGAATTGCTAGGGGTAACATGGTATTCCGACTTTGTCTGGCTCATTTATAATCTTAGCTCATTTTTTAATCTTAGCTCATTTTTCTCATTTCACTCACAGATTCTTATTTGACATATATGATCCATTTTAGTCAGTTTCCAGGTCTCTTCCATCATTATCCGTCGAAAGTTTTATCTCTTCCAGGATTAAACAAGCCTTTAGTAGTAGTGTTGTTGCATAGTTTATTACTATGTGTGTATTGCTTTTGAATGTGGACAGAAATGTCATAGGCATTCCATTACAGGCTGCATTTGTGTAACATACAGGGAATTCCTTTCTGATTGACTTCCTATCATTTGCGTCCTCTTTCAGATAACTTTCTTGCAGCACTACTTTGGTTCCAAGGGGTTTTGCATTCAGAAAGTTTTCCTAGGAATACTTTTTTCTTGGGAACCCATAGTCTGGAGAGGACTTTCCTTTCAGTCTGTCATTTCTAGCTGAAGAGGTAAACAACACAGTCTGGATTTTTTTTTCATCAAAATGACAGTGTTAGCCAACATTACTGAACTTAAGTACAAAACCAGCCCATCTGTTAAACACTCCTGTCTCCTTCCCAATCTGTAAGGCAAAGGAGCTCAATCTCACTGTGCTTCAGATTTTGGCACCATACAATGATCTAGGAACCTATTTAATCTTTCTTTTGTCCTTCTGTATTATGTTTTTTTGTTTATACACACCTTACTCCTCCTTTTTTTTCTACAAACCCCTTTACAAGTACAGCAAAAGAAGACTTTACTGGGTAAGTATTTTTCCATTTTAAGTCTTTGCAATGCTGTGAAACTCTGGAGCAGGTGCAGTGACATGGGTCTGCCTGGTGCTCTGCTCTTACATGGAAAGGCGCAGTTTTATGCTTTTAGAGAGGGGTTTCTGTGTAAATGGCAGGATACACCCTTGCACAAACACCATACCCATCTGCCCACTGTACAGTCTTTGTGTCATTGCTTCTGGAGAAACAATTCATTCCTGTTGATAAGAATTCATCCTTATCACAAGCAAAAATGCTAGATATAATCACGTACACTTCAGTAAAAAACTATGCTTTTGAGGTCTTGACCGCAAAACTGAGAAAAAGAAAAGAAAAAAATCAAAAAAAGAGGAAAGTAGATAAATGACGTATAGTCTTATGGGATAGCTTATGTTTAATTCTTTCCTTGTGTATCACCCCGGGTCCTTCAGGCCCAGTTTAGGCATGGGTCTGACAACTAAGTTGGTGCTGTGGACTTGGGTACTTTTCCCCAGAGCTTGTGATGGGGATCTTGGCCTCACTGTTTTCAGGTATTTCAAGGAAAGCGAAACTTGAAAGTAATGTGACAAGAGTGCATCCACTCAATTTATATCTAATTTATAGACCGCATTGTACTGAAGTTTTCTTCATCTATTTGGACTCAGAGGACGCAAATGAGGCATCTGAGAATGATTCTCCTCTGATGTACATGAAGACTGTTCATTCATGTTTATCTTTTTGCTCAGGGATTCAATTAAATTTCAGCTTAGATGTAGACTTACATCAGAGACTTTTCTGAATTTATACCAGATTACACAGTAAGTTATCCCTGTACAGAAAAATATCTAGAGACCAAACAGACACCATAATAAAATGAATGTTGGAGGTATGGACACAGTATTCAAATGAAGAAAATTCTGTTCCCTCCTTTCTTATCTGTAACAGGGACTGCAAAACACTGTGATAAATCAAGTAATAATAGTTATAAGGGCAAGAACAATAGTCCTAGACACTTAAATAGAATACAGTCTTCTCTGTTTCCACTAGATGCTGCTAGCAGCAGTGAAGGTATATCTTAAGCTTGTCTGTTCATGGTCTTGCATAGGTCCCAAGTGATGTAGGTAGTGTGTTATTTGCTCTGCTCAGCTGCCGAAGGGCTTAGGGCATTCCTATTCATTTTCTTTTAAAGATTCCTCACCCAAGACACAGGCTAATCGGAGAGTATATTTTCCCCCTCTCACATGCTCCTGAAACTGCTACGCTTTTTTACCCTCTCAGTCATAGTAAGTACCCTCTCTCATTCCTGAGTTAATTAGATTTCTGATCCACAGCTTTCCACACAAAGGGTAAAATTTACTTTTGCTCACATCACTGACCCAAGCCTTAAGTGTCTGCAAGTGCTATGCTGAACACTGAAGTGAAGGACAGGTCCTGTGTTAGTCTTCTCAGAGCAGTGAATTTCACCCTTCAGTGCTTCACAGATCCCAGAGAAGTCACTTATGCTGGCTGGTAATGGCAAAGGTTCCCTAGACCATCCCAGCACCCATAATAAATATAGCTTGAGTTAATTTTCCTGTGTGTCAAACTGCTACATTGCACAACAAAAATGATTTCTAGCATATTAATCAAGCAAAATGAGAGAAATGCAGAGTCATCCCATTATAACCTTCATGACCATAACATCTGAGAGATGTCAAATGCCATTCTCTCTGCATGCTTAAAAATCCTTTTATGCTGCTATAGCTCCCCAAAGAAAATAAGCTATATTTGCCAGAAATAAATAAAAAATCAGTATGCAAGTCTTTTTGATGTTACTACTGTGCTGAACTACAAGTTAGTAAGGGAGGGTGCATAATTTTATGCTACTCTTTTAATCAAAGTAGTTAAGACAGCAAAATACTTCAAGTAGCAAACATGCCTGAGATGAAAAGAGACGAAAGACTGTAAAAAAGTTTTGGTATGTAGAAAAACAATCTTTCTTATGACATTGTTCTTAACAACCAACTGACTGTCAAAGGACTGTTTGGGGAAAATAGTTTATATAAGCAGAAAGCTCTGCAGATCCATAAAAATCACTAATACTATAAATAAGGTCTATATGGTATGAAGACTAAAATATCTGAAATTAAAGGCATACTAATCCTAAATTACTCTATTTTCCAGGATGCCAAATCTCTTACATGGACAAAGTCTGATTCAGTGGCAGGCAAATGACTGATTTATAATAGCCTTCCTTTAGGTCTAAAGGACATTTGCAATTTTTCTCTCTCTCTTTACGGCAGACTTGTGATAATTTAAGTCCCTCATTTGCATGAATTAATTGTTCTATAGCTTTGCTTCTAATGGTAGTCAGTCCAGGCAAGTGGTAAAAAAACCCTCAACCTGTGGCTTTCACTTAGAACACAGCAGCATGTAAGGGTACACAGACAGAAATGTTCATGATTCTGTCTTATAGTTATGTGTGTTCAGTGTGTTATTATGTACACTTATTCTTTTTTAACAGTATTTTTGATTTCATAGGCCTAAAGGCCTATGTAGGCCTACTCTTGTAGGTACAGTCTCATTTGAAGTACTGCTGAGCACCCACAGATCCACCCACAAGACAATTGTGAGGAGGAATTAAGGCAAAGCATTGAATTCTTTCTACAAAACTGTACTAAATATAGCCAGCAATAATTTTCTTCCTGAAACAGAATTCCTCCTGTTAAAGTCCATCTTCATTCCCTGCCCCGTACAGAATACAATTCAAGCCGTTAAGTGTAGCTTTTAGGGTTTCACAAATGTGCTCCCTATCTTCTCTGCTCTTGTTGGAGCTACTAAATAACGGTAATAATAAAAGTGGCCTCTGGCATTCCCTTGAAATTCCTTGTCATTCAGTGTCAAAACCCAATTTACCACTGCCTTTCTCATTTAGATTCATAAACTTAAATTTGAAAACCCTTCATTCCCTCTCTAGGTATATGAAATCTAAATGAGTTCATAAAAAAAAAAATTCTAGCTGAAAGATATACTAAGCTATATGCCAACAGCTGTGCTGGGACAGTTGAAGTTTTAATACATTAGGTTTATTTTTATTAAAACCTTCCATGCTTTCCTCTCTTTTTCCACTGTTTCTATATGTTCTTTCTGTTCCTGCACTCATTTGCCTTCAATGAGATTTTTTCCTTTCTTCATTTTTGCTCTGTGGAAAAGTCCACAAAATTTAAAATATTATCTTTCTTCAATGATATAGTAGAATTAAAAGGAGATGCATAACTCAACTACATAATTACAGAGGAAGAACTTGGAATATTTTTTTAAAAAGCAGTCCATTTGCTATTCATGTGTGTTTTGGTTTCTTTTCTTTTTTTTTTTTTTTTTTTCTAATACATAGTTTCCTTTAATCTCTTCTGAACTCAGTGGAAACTTTCCATTTAGGTGGTTCATTATATACACTTACACATAAACAGAAAGTTCTACATGGTAAGGTTTATATTTCAGTCATTCTTTAAAGTGCACACTGGATTTTGTTATGACAGCTTTTCCCTTTGTCACTAAAATGTGGCGTATAAGATCTGATTCATGCTTGTCCTTTGTGCCCATTTAAGCCAAATCTCCTTTTTTTTTCATTTTGATAAGTTAGATCTATTAACTATATGGTGCATTGTCCTTGACAGCTGATTAGGGAGCAAGAATAACCTCCGAATGCCAGGCTGACTTCTATTCAATACTTTATATGTTTAGCAGACACTATACTTATTTTTTCAGTAGCATATTCTTTCCTGTCCTCTTGCCTGCAGTGGCCATAACCATTTTTACAGACTTTCTGGAACTCTTTTTCCTGTTTCTCCTGTTTCACAGCAGTGTCTACCTGTGAGAAGTCTCTGTTTGAATGTGGGGAAGGGTTTGAATGTTGGATCAGGAAGCAGCACCAGAACAGACTGATGATGAAATCTGACTCTTGAGCATCTTCACCTAATGTTAGACGAGAACAAGGCACACAAGGTAGAACAAAGTTATCATATCTCTCTAAAATATCCTTCCAGCCTCCCTTCATAAACTTACGTGTATATATATATCTATATAAAATGTGATTGATCATGTAGTTTTAATGCCCATAGCTACCTAATCAGAGTATAGACAGTGTTTCAGTGGCTGCTCTGAGCACTATTTGATTAAAAATAATTAGATGTTTTTATTAGTTCCATGATGGAAGTTAAATTCCATATTTCATATTTCTTTCTCTTTAAAATCACTCGACAGATAACAATCTGGGAATACTGATTCTGAAGTTAATTATTTTTGCAAGTCAATGAAGATACGTATAAGAAATACAAGAAGGTATTGAGGAACAAATTCAGGAACTGACTCTTGAAATTGCTGGGTTATAGACGATTCCCAGACGGTTTGCTTGACTAGTTTATTAAGAATTACTGAAGACTTTCTTGCATTTACTTCCCACCCTTCCGCATCTTGATTTTTGCTCTGCCTATACCTTTTACAGATATATCTGTGGGAGTCAGCACCAAATTTAAAAATGCTGTCCAGATTTTTCATTAAATATAATTTATTACTACATTCCTGCTGAAGGAAAAAACACATACTCATTAGAAGGATTCAGCAAGTCCAGCTAAACCAAAAAATGTTTTTTGGAGCCATGTTAGGTGGCTTATAACATACACAGTTATCTATCAGTTTTCCAGAAACAGATTGGCTATTACAGATGACAAAACCATTGAACTCAAAATAATTATCGTACTCTTTACATGGAGGTTTCGGTGACTTGGTATAACTATGCGGCCTCATTCTCTGGCCAGAGGCTGGCTGTGCCTAACAGTGCTTTGGGAAGGATTAAGGCAGATTCTGCCTCCAGACTGTGCACCCTTTGATCTGCTAGCTGTTAGTTCTCCTTTCATCTAGCAACAGGAATATGAAGGCTCTATACATAATAAAATAAAATATAAAATATTAAATTGACGTATCCTATACTTTTCTGCTTTGCTACTTTTTAATTTTTGTAGCTGTCTTTCCCAAGTTGCTACCAGTGGATCACAGGTTTGCTTGGGCAGGAGGCGATGCTTAAAGGCAGCTTTAGTTGTTAAAGTTAGGCTATATACAAGCAAATAAACAGTAAACATGGAGAGTTGGAATGTGAAGCACATTTCTAGTGAAAGTAGCTTTATTTTTTTGTTATTTTGTTTGTTCACTTGTTTAATTACTTTGCACATATAGAGGTAAGTAGCAGGTATGGGTGGGCAAAACTATGCTATCACAGAGCAGATATCTAAGTCTGGCTTTTGTTCCCTGACCGTTTCTGCAGGGTTGTGCCCAACTGGGACTTCTGTGGACTTGTCATGAGGGCTGAAGACTGCTTCCAGACCTCAAGTGCAGGCTCTCCTCCAGACACCTCTCTTCCAAGCATCTTTCACAATGGAAGAGGAAAGGCTGAATGAGCTGCTGGCTGACTTTATGTATTCCCTAAGTCTAGTCTCATAAATCCTGAGGAAATTAAAAGACCTCAGGATGTAATTTTAATTATAGTTTTTCTTTATTTCTTTTTTTTTTTAATTGTTAATTGTTCTAGGAAGAGAGCAACATGCAAATACAGTTGCTTGACACTACAAAGGGGAGATAAATACTGTTCGTTGCACAAAAAAACCACTTCAAATGCAAAATGCAAGCAGGAAAGCAATCAAGCTTCTCAAAACCAGTGAAATATTGACGTTTTCAAAAAGCAGAGTGGTGGGATTTCTTTTGGGGTTTTTGTTTGTAGCATTTACTTTTGCTCTTGAGAGTGTTTGTGACTTTAAGTCTGCACTGCTATTCTGACTATATGATTTCTGGCAGAGTAAAATGTGAAAATAAGGTACACATTTGCAAGAGGCTAAAATGAAATCTGTTAATAATTGCTGTGGGTTGAATTGTAAAGGAAGGCATTGTGCTGCTAACGGTAAATGGGCAATTTGTGCAGATGGTAGCGTAGGGATGCCACAATCCCCATGTGCAACAGGTTCATAGCAGCAGACGCTGGAGACTGAGACACCTCATCAGGCACAACTTACTTCTTTTCCCTTCGCATTACTTTGGAAATCCGGGCTGTACCTACTGCTCGTCTGGGTTTGATGGTTTTCAACAACTCCTTTACTCTGACATCAGTGACAATGCACTTTGTTCTGCCAATGCACAGCTTTTAGAGGCAAACTTGTTTTGTGCAAGTACACACATGAAGCTTTCACATCATCTGTATTCTCTAATTGGAAAAAAAGCCCTTGTGAAGTGTGAGAGGCAGCAAGCTTCCTCATGTCACCACAGAGCAGGTAATGTCATTCAAATGACAGTGAAGACTACTTAAAACATAAGAAGGAATGTTGTAAGTCCTTCCTTCTGGAAGGACCCCAAAGTACAAATATTCACATGACAATGCTATTCAGTGTAACATTGTCACCTGGAACAGTGCTGCACCCTGTCTTAACAAACAAGGACCCCTCAGCAAGGTCATTTTGCTGGTGACAGTAAGTGCTTGTTTGTTTTTCAGCTGGATAGCTGAACTTAATGTGTTTCTCAAATTTTGGATTCTTTTGGCTTTATTAATACATTCACTATCCCCCTTCACCCTTCCAAAAAAAAAAAGGGAAAAAAACCGCCATTCCCAAAAACTATGCTAGCCAAGATATTTCGGTTACTTGGGAGACGACAGGAGAGAGAGGCATATCAGAGCATTACTATGCCTCTGTTGCTAAATCTTTCAGGGTATATTTTGCTTTGGTTAGATGGGTCTGGTTTCCACATACCTGAATTTTCTGTATCATCCAGCAAGCCTGTTTCAGTTGAGGCTGTCTGGGACATTAAAGCAAACAAATAAGCATAAAAGCTGCTTTGTGCTCTCTGAACTTGTGAGTACAGTGAGTGCAATGGCCTTTTCTTTCTTAAGGAATCAAATCTATTTTTTTGATGGTCATGCCCATGTAATAATTCATCCTTTACAAAGTATTGCATGCTTTCCATCAGCAGATAGAAACTATCAGTGCTTTCCTTACAGAGAACTGCGTTTAAAAGTGTTCTTTATTTCATTTCTCATTAAACTGAAGTGAGGATTTGATCAAGTTTTTTAAAAGCAAGAACAGATTCACTTTAAATTAGGAATGGATAACATAGACTCCTGAGTGAATGTATAATAATGTGTGCGTGTGTGTTTAGGCACGTATGTCTATGTATACACGCATGTGTATATATTCACAGATATATGCATAAAAATAAGTAGAGCAACGTAATTTGAAGAAGGAAGTTAGTAAACAAACATGTCAAGAGGATTTCAAAGTTTACAAAGGTGCTGTCTGTTGAGCAATGTGCTGTTATTTTTCCATGTATGATTTATTGAGGTTTGCAAAGTTAATCCTGTAACAAGGATTAGATGCTAAACCACTGAAATGAAAAGAGAGAGGGAAATAATCCTGACTGGCCATTTTTATGTAGATGAGATGGCAAGCTGGGTCCCCACCCTCATGTCTGAATTTCTGCTAGTCCCAGGACAAGCTGCATCACATTGCCAGTTTGCCATTTCATATGACGATTTATGAAGTGGCTGTAGATTTCTTAAATGGAAATCCTGTGTGTTATTAAGTTTGCTGATCCAGTTTAGACCACTACCTCCTATGCATTAAAATCGCCATTGCAGTACAGTATGCCCTCAGCAGACTGGGGGAATATCCTGGAGACATGGAGAAGAAGTGTGAAACTTTGTGCCCTCCTCACTCTTGACCTCAGTGGGCTCAAGATTTTAATTTCCACTTCCTACAGGAACTATTTCCTATATTTCATATAGGCTTGCAACGTGCCATCTTCATTTCCCCCCTTCACTTGTAGAAATTAAATTTTTTCAGGCACTTTGTCTTCTAGCAGACTTTTTCATTTGCTCTGCTTCCTGAGTAGATTTTCTTTAACTGAAGACACATCTCTGCAAATAATAATATTTGAGGACATATGGAACTTTCTGTCCTCACATTGAAAACTTTATCACTGTCAGCATTCTTCTGAAGAATAGGAAACGTACTGATAACATTACCAGCATCGTTATGATGAATAGCTTGAGAAGCTATTCCAGTCACATATACTGAAGGACTATGCTCAGATGAGGCTTTTACCTTTACAGAGAGAAGACAAGGGCATACCAAAGAGCTTTGGCCTTCTTAAAGAGGACCCTCTTGGAGGCCCTCATGGACTGGGCAAATAAAGCAACAGGATATTGCTAATCATTCGTATAAAAGTCTGTCTTCTGCATACCACTGGGGAACACCATCATTGCAAGGAGGTAGGTAAGCAAGGTGAATAAATATCTGTTAACCCTGGAACTCAGTGCAGCTGTACGTACACCAGTTAATAAAATAAGATTAGATGGACAATCTGCACTCCCTCTTTGCATCTCTTATAACACGTGCCCTGAATTTTATAAAGAAAACAGAGCCTTTTGTACATTTGTTGCAGGAACTCATTGTCAAATTCAAGTGGAGGACAGTCATTGCTTTCCAGGAGCAATATGATTGTTTAGACCTCTAAAACAAATGCATGCTCTTGAATGGGACTCAAATTGATGAAAGAAAAAACTCAACACTAACACATTTTATGAAAAAGGAAACAGTTTGGTAGTGCAATTGAATCCCATGTGAAGAATCCAGCAGTGCAGCATGTTACCGGCTAGGTTTTTCCACATGGGAACCTTATCCCCACAGGTTTTCATTGTGTTTCTCTGTTGTGAAGGCTCTTTCTGTGCTTGAAATTACACCAGGATTACTGGCAGTGTCTGTTTGTGCCTGTGTCTTATCAATATTTAGGCAAAAGTTAGTTGTAAACTTAGCACTGGGAACTTTAAACTGCGAGTTGTACAGCTAAAGGGGACAGGACATCAGTGGATGTTGGAGATAGTTGACAACAGTCTTGAATTACACCAGTTGAGACTGGGAATGCTCATGTCACTGATGAATATCCTCCTTGCCAAAAAGTTGATACGGGTGAGGGATGGGGAGGTGCTGGTTTCATACATGTTTGGTATTCCTGTGCTCATCTTGGAAAATCATCGTGCTGAATTCACTCATCCTGAAGACTCTGTCATCCCTTCTGTGATGCTTTTCCTGCCCTCTGCACTAGAAGAAAATCTGCTTCATGAATACCAAACAGAGTAACTTGCCCTATTATTTAATATGCACCCAAAACACAGTCTGGTTAAGGAGAAGATACTACACTTTTTGCAGCTTGATCTGTCTTTATAGGGTGTCCTTTTAACCCTGGGCATTTCAGACGCATAGCAGAGGTATTGGTAGTGTCACCTGGAACAGTGCTGCACCCTGTTCTGAGATGAAAGACATTAGCGGGCCAGTGCGTAGATTTAAAACAAAAAGACTGTCATAGACTTTATTAAAGCAATGAATTGTGCCAAGCCCAGATCCTGAGACTCAAGAGAAAATGTGATCAAACCTCTCTAGGCATAAACAAGTTATTGAAGATAATAGTTGGAGTTGCCTAAAGCCTGGGAGGTCGGAGTTAACAGAATACATTAAGCAAAGATTTTCCTCAACACAGGACAGAGAAGCGTCTACCTGGAATTTGTGTTTGTGGATAAAAAAGGTCAGAATTAAGAATTGCAAGTGAGAGCTTGAAAGGAATATTTTTTTTTACTAGACTATTTCCTCCAGAGAAACCATTTTATGGGTAGATTCTGAAATGGATGGACTCTGAAATGTTCTCCATGTTCATTGTGTACATTTCAACCCTATGGATATCTAATAGGTGACTATGGCATAGGCCTGGGATGAATTTTTTTCCCAGTTTGTCCTTCAGGAATTGGGCAGGAGTTTTGGTATGTGGGTGGGCTGGTTGTCAGAGCGGATGATGAATTTTATGTCTTTTTCATGGCTTGCTTTGAGGACATTCTTCCATCTTTCAGGAGGGCAGGCATCTCTGAGTAATTTGCTTATCATATAGGTACTACTGATATTTAAGCATACTACCTAGGTGTGTATGTGCATGTTTCATATGCGGAACCTAATACTGACGGCAGAGATGTGGCGGTGATATCCTTAGCAGGACCTAAGAAAGCTGCTCTTAAGCCTATGGTAAAATTACACTCCCACAACAGATGGATTAAATGCATTTTCTAACAAAGATACCAGAAAATATGGTAAACCACTGGACTCTGTTGGTCATTTTGCTATCGATTTTTTAGGGAAGAAACTCAGACACTTTGCTAATGGTGACAGCTTAAAAACCTTAGAAAGACACACATTTGGAGGACTACCCTGAAGGTATTGACTTTAGTATCTAAGCCTGTCATTTGAGCCTTTAATGAAGTGGAGCTATTGAAAACAGACTAGGTTGGGGTCACTGAAAAGCCCGCTTTTAAATGGTTCGTGGGTTTTGTTTGATTTTAAAATCCATTTCCATCCACAGTAGACGCAGATGGGCTGAGTGTCAGAATTCCTTCATAGCTGGAAAAAGCTTCTGTTACCAGTTTTGTCGAGGATATTTACAGTCATCATCTTCCTGAGAATTTGTTTAATTAAAGCATGTTTAACAGTTCATGAAAATTAGTTTTGCAAGAAGACAAAGCTGTTGAAGTCAGTCTTCTGTTCCAATTACCAGCACTTCCCAAGCCTCCCAGTGAAGTCTGCTTTCCATCTCTGAACAACACTGTGGTTTCTCCTCACAGTGAGAAGTGTGCGTCAATGTCACCAGGCCCATGAGGGAAATGCAGTTGTAAAACAGTCTGACTTGCTGTGGAGTGAAAATAGTGAAAATTAGGAAACACATTGATCCCACGTTTCCATTCCAGATGAAAAACTGTAGGAGCCAGTGCACTGTTCAGAGGGAGAAAAATCTTTTTTCTTTTTTTTTTTTTCCTAAGGTTTGTGCTTGCTGTCTCTTTTATCAGTGGCAAGTGGCAGGAGAAAAAGCCTTTATTTACTCTTCTTTTTTTGTGGGTATAGCTGCAAATACTAGTCTGCTTTCTTCTTATAACTGCTTTTTTTCAGGGCCAGCCTCAGAAATCTGTTACTTTGTGCCATTTGAAGAGAGAAGCTGCTGAGAAATGCTGGCAGCCATCATGGATATTTTTAAAAGAAACTTGTACTTTTATTAATTTATTTTTTGATCCATTTTGATCTGGAAAGTAACAATCACAAAAGATTTTTTTTTTAGATACCCAGCCATTCATCTGTAAAAGATCTTTCATAACCTGTCAGATGTATCTGTCTGGATAGATCTTACAGATGACCCATTTGAAAAAGAATACACTTATAAACTTCTGTCTGTTTAAGAATCATTTAAGGATAGTGACAACTTTTTCGCTTCCCAGGCTACAGGGATTATGGGCGGTGTAAACCTACAGAATCGAATGGAAATCTTTAGGTCACCCAGACTGCTTGTAAATAGCCAGGTAATGCATATTTGCATTGTTGGAAGTCTCTAAGGGGCAATGCTTGTGGTATTAGGTGCTGAACACATGCCTACAAAGAGACAGCCTGGTCCTAAGGAGTTTATTGACTTCAGCTTTATAACAGAAAGACAAAAGGAAAGAGATAAATGTCGTCATTTGTACTTTACACGGTAGGGGACTGAAGCAGAGAAAGTAAACATCTTGCTGGCATATAGACTCAGTTAACCCTCTTCTCCAGGGGTCACATCTTCTGTCTGGCTTCTTTCAAATCGCAAGTGCCAGTAGGAACAGAAATCATGGTCTTCATCCAGCCAATTGCTAACCAGAGCCGGAGGGAGATGAGCAGCTCCCTGGCTCCAGGGAGATTCACTGAGCAAATTCACCAGTTACACCTTCCTAACCTTAAACTTTGAGATGTTTGTCAAAGTGCTTTTAAAAGATGGAGCTCAGCGAATAAGCTAGGAAAAAAGATCTGGCTGTTCTTTCCCTGTTTTCAAAGATGAGTCTGAAAGTCTAGAGGCTTTGAAGCAAACTTTGCTTTCTTGTAGAGTCCTCAGCTTCCAAGAAACTTTGGCTTCTTCTCTTGGAAACGCTCCCATTACACAGAGGGGTGCCGAGAAAGTAAATATGTTAGCAATGCTGATAAGCACACTGATTAAGACTATAGCAATAGCAAAAGAAATTACACCAATTAATAAACCTCCCATGCTGAAGCTTATATATCCTGCTGTTTGTGCTTTATGCTCACTTTTCTTTTTTCTAAAATTGCTTTGTAAAACAAAACTACCTGTTTCTGGTACTGTTAACTTTCCAGTGCTGCAAAGCTCTTTTTGCTTGTTGCAGTGACATTACTACCCAAGCCTGAGATTCCCTACACAATTGCATAATTTCTCTACGGTGCAATAATGCAGAATTTGGAGCAAGAAAAAAACACTTTTGAAATAGAAGCAGAAATTATGATGTAGAACAATCTTGCTGCTATCCTGCAGCCTATTTAATTAACAGAATTGTTCACTTCTTGGAAAGCATATAGTGACTTGACAGAATTCAGGGAGAAAACACCTCCTTCTCAGGACAGGGATAGTCTATTTCTGACACTCCCACTGCTTTTTTAAGTGACTCTCTACCCATCACCACAGAGGAGAGAAAAAAATGATTTTTTTCCATATATATTTAGAACCTCAGACTCTCCAGAATGATAAGCGACTTTATGTCAAACTCCAGTCACAGGACAGGGCCTACTTTGTCAAATTACTAGCTAATGGTAAAATGAATTAATTAGTTCAATATGGTAAATACACACTGTTTCAAAATACATTTTAAATGTAAAGTCTTCACCGCTATACATGCACACATATATGCAGATATCATAAGTATTCTTTGAACAGATTTTCCAAGTTCGAAATATGGTATCTATTTTTATATCTAGCCCACCAAGTTTGTAACTCAGAAGAGTTTTGAACTAAAAAATGTGGTTAGCACCAAAATCATGTGTATTCTTATTCAAATAATAAGAGGTGGCCAGTTCTTAAAAGTCTTTAACACCTGTTGAATTAACTCACCCTTAAAGAAAACTGCAAGCATATTGCTCTTCATGGATTGTTCTTTCTCTTTCCGTAGGATAGTGAAATTCATGTTGGTGCAACATATTTGCATAGGTGCATAGACATTAGCCCAACTCCTGTAGGAGCCAAACTGTTTACATGGAGCAGGTTTTCCATTGCAAAGCAGACAAGCTAGCAAAAAAATCCACCAAATCCCATTTAAATGAAGTCCCTGTGGGCCCAAATTTACTGTATTCATTTCATCCTGAGGTAAGCTCTTCATACTCCTCATGACTGCATAAATTGAGGTTTAAAAATCCAGTTTTATGTCTTCTGTCATCCTCACAAATGTGAAACTGGAATGTCAAGAACCCCTGATGTACATATTTACATGTGATGGAGCTTGTTGTGTTGTTGCTAGTTTCAAAAACAAGGGTACCAAAACTTTACATAAAGTATCATAGTTCATTTTCTAGAAGGTTAAGTAGCTCTGGAGAACTAAAAATGAGGAACAGTTGGAATGTTTTAGTTCTATTCCTTTGCATAAATTATGTTTTTCTTATCATCTATATATTTTCAGAAAGTAACATTAGCCTCATTACAGACATAGATATAAATTTTTTTTTTTTTTTTCCTCCAGAATGGATGGGTGTGTTTGTCTGTGCTGATGTAACATATAGACCTATCAACAACTTCAGTACTGAACTGAACATAATCAGCCTCATTGTTTTTGTTGCCTAATACATGCAGTACTAGAGCAGTTGCTTTTCTTCGTAAGCAAAAATATTGCCAGCAGGAGGCCTGCACTATTATGGGTTTTGCCAGGAGGCAGAAAATAAAAAAGTTCTTTATATCTAACAATTTCACTTGCAGAAGAATCAGACCTACCACTTTAGAAGCAGCATATTAAATGGCCACAGTCTTTTCCAAGCAAACTCAGGTAAAAACCACATTTCATCAGGGATGTTTGAACTTTTTGAGAATTCTCCCTTGAAAATACGGCCAGCTGTCAAAAATTCCAGTGTCAGGAACAAAAGTAGGCTGTCTGTCTCTAACCACATAGTCACACGTGTTTCGTATGGTAGAGTCATGACCAAGCTTATAGGCAGGTCCTGTTTAACAAACCTGATCTTCTATGATAAGGTGACCTGCCTAGAGGATGAGGCAAAGTGGATGTTGTTTACCTGGATTTCAGTAAAGCCTTTGACACCATTTCCCACAGCATTCTCCTAGAGAAACTGTCTGTGCATAGCTTGGATGAGCATACTCTTCACTGGGTAAAAAACTCTGTGGCTGGATGGGCCAAAAGAGTGTTGGTGAATGGAGTTAAATCCAGTTGGTGGCCGGTCACGAGTGATGTTCCCCAGGGCTCAGTATTGGGGCTGGTTCTCTTTAATATCTTTATCAATGATCTGGACAAGAAGATAGAGTGCACCCTCTTACGTTTGCAGATGACTCCAAGTTGGGTGGGAGTGTCAACCTGCTTGAGGGTAGGATGGCTCCACAGAGGGATCTGGACAGGCTGGATCGATGGGCTGAGGCCAATGGTATGAGGTTCAACAAGGCCAAGTGCCAGGTCCTGCACTTGCGTCACAACAACCCCATGCTGTGCTACAGGCTTGGGGAAGAGTGGCTGGAGAGCTGCCTGGCAGAAAAGGACCTGGGGGTATTGAATTGAAGCCAGCTGAATATGAACCAGCAGTGTGCCCAGATGGCCAAGAAAACTAACAACATCCTGGGCTGTGTCAGGAACAGCGTGGTGAATAGGACTAGGGAAGTGATCATTGCACTCAGCACTGATGAGGCCTCACCTCGAGTACTGTGTTCAGTTTTGGGCCCCTCACTACAAGAAAGACATTGAGGTGCTGGAGCGTGTCCAGAGAAGGGCAACAAAACTGATGAGGGGTCTAGAACACAAGTCTTATGAGCAGCAGCTGAGGGAACTGGGGTTGTTTAGCCTGAAGAAAAGGAGGCTGAAGGGAGACCTTATCACTGTCTACAACTACATGAAAGGAGGGCGTAGAGAGGTGGTGGTCAGTCTCTTCTCCCAAGTAGCAAGTGATAGGACAAGAGGAAAAGGCCTCAAGTTGTGTCAGGTGAGATTTAGGATGGATATTAGAAAAATTTCTTCACAGAAAGGCTTATCAAACATTGGAACAGGCTGCCCAGGGATGTGGTTGAGTCACCAACCCTGGTGGTATTTAAAAGATGTAGATGTGGTGCTTAGGGACATGATTTAGTGGTGGTTTTGGCAGTGTTAGGTTAATGGTTGGGCTCAAAGAACTTGTAAGTATTTTCCAACCTAGACGACTCTATGATTCTATACCTGCCACATGCACCCAGGTGCTGCTAGCTTTTGTGCTCTCAACTGGCTCTCTTAGGGGCTGCAGCCTTCTCAGGTTGCCCACGGGCTGAACTTATAGGAGTGACAGCCAAGTCCCCGTGATATTCAAGGCTACCATTAAGCGGTAACCTGAAGGTTGCTTGGAATGACTTTGTTCTGGACATCAGCCACTTTTCCTTGCGTATCTTAGTGCCTGCTGACCTGAGCAGGCTGCTGGATCAGTTTATGGTGATATTTCCATGTCTGGTGGGGCAGACTGGAGATGTGATGATCTACCGTTGTACTAAGTGAGCAACAGAGATAAGGGCACGCAGCATCCTTTTCTGCCAGATCTAATTTGCAGTTTTTCAGTTAAGTCTGGGGAGTTAAGTCTGTGGATGACCCAGACGGCTTCTTCCCATCCAAGCCACGACCCATTATTGTACAGCTTGCAGGAAGGTTTCAGAGAGCAACTGTCTGCAGGCAGTGATCAGAGAGCAGCCTGTCACGTCGGCTGCAGGAGGTCTCTGACACGAAGGCATACAGCTTAAAAGCAGTCAGAGGTCTATAGCTTTCACCCTGCTATGCTGTCTTGTGTATACGGAAAAGAAAACAAAATGCTAAGATTTTCAAATTAAATAGTTAGGGATAAATTTGACTTGTCCCTCATAACAGCATGGCATATTAGGGCACAAATAACCCTTACATGTAACATTGGTTTAAAATGGACTTTGGCTTTGCAGGAGTTGTAGAATTGTTATAATCATCTAATAAACCTGTTTCCCAGACCTTAGGCTCTTAGCTACAAAAAACCAAACACTTGTAAAATATTCTGTCTAAGCCTTCGTGCAACATTGCTTTTACTGGTCCAGAGCCTGCAGTCTCCTTTATTGAATTTCTAATAAATAATATATTTTTAATTGTTTACCTTTCGAAACTGCAGGTTGGTTTTATCCTATGGCAAGAAAGAAAGGCTGAGATTCATAAAACAGTGGAATTAATGGTGTGTTAATGCACTACATTTTTCACTCTGAGAAATACTGTTCTAGCTCTGTGTGCTTGAAGGACCACTTACTCCATAGAGAGGAATGAGAAAAATGAGAAAATCTGATCAGATTTATGTGTTAATGGGCACACCTGAGGGACAGGCACATAAATCTTCAGTTGTGAAAGCAGGACTCAGTTGTTCTTTGTCACGTAGTTTGTAATATTGATAAAATCAGTCCTTTTATCACAGGTAGACCAGTTTTCCCTCAAACATGGCCTGATTTTTTTTCCTTGTCTTATTTTTGTTATCTCTCTCTTTTCCTCTTGTCTTACAATGAGTAACTTGTTAGTTCTGTTTAAAAGATAAGGCCAGCATCTGGAGAACTTTCAAAGCTCATAGGCTGCTGTTTCCAGTGTTGTACCTTGTGCAAGCCCTTCCCAAAGTGAGTATGAAGAGGCATCCCACGTTGCCAGGAGGCTTGCAGATGTTGCCTTCATTCTGCTTTACTCTAATGCTTTACACAAAAGAGGTGGCAGGGGTACAAATAGCTTCATGAGGTATGTGACAATGATTAATGGAGCTCTAGCGTACTAGACTGCAGGAGATGTCCAGCTAATTAAATTTCCTCCAAGACTTCCTTGCTATTTTGTTCACAAATTTGCAAACTCTGATATACTTTGCACTCTAAGTGTTGTACGAGATAGCCATTAACTACAGTGACTGACTTAGGAAACGCTGGTATGTTTCCTATCCAGCATGACTGGTGTCCTTTGCACTTAACTTGGTTTCTGTCTTTCATCTGTGCTTGAGGGAAAGAAAAGCTGTCATGTTTAGCTGGAAAGAAAATTCCTCACAACCTGCTGTTATGGTGGTCCAAGGCATTGTGGATCTAAGAATATAATTAATATTTTTAGATGATCTGGCAGTTATGAGCTAAATGGACTTAGCAAACTTTTGTATATGCAGATAAATCATAAATGAATGACCTGCATGTATGTATGTATGTATGTGTGTATGTATCTACCTACGTATCTGTCTCTCTATCTATATATGTCTAGATAAAAGCATTAGTGATCTGAGTACGATGCAAATGGTATGGAATAAGGGGTGGAATGTCCTGGTTTGAGGTAGAATAGAACCAACTTTCTGTTCACTAATTTTACTTCTTAGCTAAGCCTCTTTTAACTATGAAATTATCAGCATATCATGCAGAAAACTGTTCATTCTCAGAGTGATAAGACCAACGTTCTTGCCAAGGAATGGTATGCAGAGAGGCTCTTGCTTACACTTATTCCTATAACAACCAAGGTCAGCTAAATTTGTTATTTGCCCTGTTGGAGGGTTGGAAGTGGAAAAGTGTAGAGGGGTTGCAACTCCAGGGGGGAGCGGACAGGACAGGTNCTCCTTGGAGCGAGAGGTGGGGGAGAGCACCTGTTGTCCATCATTGGCCAATCTGCCTAAACCACGACAATATTCAGGGAAAGTTTAGGGGGACCATATTCTACTGCACTCTAATCATAGTCGAAAATTGGGTCAATTTCTCTGGAATATTGATTCAGAAGAAAACCAAATCAAAAGTTAAAAGAATGTCAAAGAGACCTGTTTATTAATTTTTCAAGTGACACACTTCATTTTCAATTTCTTATTTAAAAGTTACCTGAAATTTCATTTGGATATTTCATCTTACTAAGATACATTTTTAAAAAAATAAGATGAAACCTGACTCTACCATGCAAAATCTTCTAAGTAGCAAACATCGATTAGGAAACAATAGTTTGGTGAGTTTGAAAATTTATCTTTTTGTCTCTGCTTGTAAGAACCTTTCATGAAAATGACATTTGCCCTCTCTTTTTGCTGAGCAGTAGTATTTTTTTTCAGTTTTTGTGAGCAGGTTTTTTAGAGGAAGAGTGCTATACTGTAGCATCTGTGTGAATGAGCTCTGCCATCCAAAACAGCTTCTGTTCACAGATTCCATTTGATCTTCAGATACTGAGCTGCAAAGATAAGGAATAAGAGAATTTGTGTATGCATTTCAGAACTGGCTTGCTTAAAAAAAGACAGGCAATTTAAAAAAAAATAAATCAGACCCAGCAAAAGAGAATACAGCTACCCATTTTGTTTTCCATAGACGAAGGGATACTTTCCTCATGCAGGAACAATTCAGGAAGCAAAAAGGAACTGTGAGCACTGAATGCTTTGAACTGCAATGTGGTAGCAAAAAGATGCTTATAAAGCTAGGCCAGTAACTGAACTTTCACAATCGACTGTTAAGGTCAACTCTATGAAAACATGGGCAGAAGAGCAAAGCAAAGAGTTTGCAAGAATCTATACCCACCAAAGGATTTATAATTGAGCTAACACAAATTATCCATCTGTAGCAAATCAATCTTAAAACATCCTGAATGTTTGACCTTTAGAAAAAAAGATATTAAGGGAATTTGAAGCTGGGGCCCCATCGAGCCTCTTATCTAATTCAGTTGTCTGACTTTTTACCCTTAGTGTTTGACTAAACAATATCCTGTTAGCTCTGTTCTTTGGATGGGCACAGAATGCTCTGTTTTTATAGTAAGTCTCCAAGGCTTGCTTTTTGCCTGCTGTTAGGACTACGTACCATTTGCTGAAGCTGCAGATGGAGTTGTGTATGTGCTAAAATGCACAGCCCCCGTATTTTGCAAAGGAAAAGAGCAGGGAGGGGGCTATGCATGAAATAGCTTCAATCTTGTATTCGTTTATCAGTCTCCCAGTCTAAAGAGATTTTTCATGTAGAAGAAGTCTATGAGTCCTTCATTTTTAAGAGCAAAGAGAGCGCTGATTTACGTTTAAGTCAAGTGCGAATTTCCTTTATTTTCCAAGATGGCATTTTAAATCATCCAATTGACTATAAAGTAAAATGAATATAAGAAGAAAACTAGTAATGCAAGCTTTTTAATAAAAAAGAAGTTATATTAAGAAAAAGATCAGGTTGTTTAAGCCACCTACATCTGGACAGCAGGACACATAAAACAAATCCTATCTACTATAAAAATAAAGGCATGTGCCCAGGAACTGTTCACTGACAATGCTGAATGCTCTGAAACATGTTAACATAAGAAGAGACTCTACAATATCCCCTTTTTACTTTATATACAATAAAAGACAGAAACTTCAATCCTGCAAAAGCATAGTGAAGTAGGAAGCATCATGAGATTTTTTTAGGTGAAGTATGTCTCAATATCTCCTGTGGTTATTTGAATTGTTGGTCCATTGTGGGTTATCCTTTTGAAAGTGTCAGGTTTAAAACCAAAAGAACACCATTTTTAATTGGATGTTTTGTATCAAGAACAGAGGCTTTCTGAAAGCATGGGAAGATGACATTTGAATTTTATTTCAGTATTTCAATGTTTCTTACTGGAATTGATTGGTAAGGCAGTCACATTTTTCCAGGTAAATAGGATGTTCATCTGAACTCAGTTCAACTTACATGTAATAAAATCAGCAGCAATGAAAATTTACTACGTGGTCATAAACAGAAAATAGCTATAATGTATTAAGATGTAAGTGGTATACAATTTAACTTAATCTAGCGTGGCATATAAGTAGGAGCACTGGAAAACATAACTGATCAAGTTGTTTCCCACTGAAGTTTATGGCAAGAACAACATTTCCAAAAATCACCCATATCTTGCTTTCTAAAATGAATGAACTTATAAGGCCAAGTTATACTCTGGAGTGCGTAACACAAACTCACATGGGAAGCTATGCTGTAGGGGGCAGAGGGCCCAACATTTCGAAGGGTATTGTGGCTTGCCGTGGCTGGCAGAGAAGAACCCACCGAAAGCCAAAATACTGAACCCTAATGAGAACTTTGGCATCTTGTGTGATTATACATTTCTACTGAATAACATTCATTTCAAAAAGTAAGTCGCACTTTGCGTTTTGCACATGTATGTAGGTGGCTGGACAAGGCAAAAGAAAGTTTAAAATCAGCTTCTGCTTTCTTACTGCTTTAATTTGATTTAATTATATANGTAATCACTTCTCATCTACTACCATGGGATGTTACCCGCTCCCTTTCCACCCTACACATGTGTCTTTTCCTTGATGCCTCTAGCTTTTGCTGGGTACATTTCTTGTCTCTCCTTCTTCATCAGGAATTGGTAAGCTGTGTATTACCATCCACACTGGACAGTTCCAAAGAGTGTAATGAGCCCTCCCTTTCCTCCATTTTTTTTTGGTGAGATTCTAGACTCAGTTTTCTCTTCCACTTAAAAACACCCACCCCACCACACACTAAAATAACTCAACCTGCAACATAAGCTGGATGATACCAAAGGCCTCACTGCTGTCAATTGAGTGGTGGAAAAATGCAAGAATTATTTTGTTGTCCTAATATACTTTGATGAGTGTGTAGTCCTATTAGGCAAAATCTGCTTATTATTTACTGATTTTAGAATTTTTTTTCCATTAATGTTGTGACATAAAGACGGAATCCAAATTACACCTTCTACATCTACCTAAATTTTAACTGTTGTAGAAAATTCATTTTTACAAGCAAAGAATGGTAAGGCCCTCCAACCTGAAGATACATACATTTTGGAGAGCTAATCTAAGAAATTGTTAGATTTCCCCTCAGCTGGATTTTTTCTTCGTCTAAAATATAAACCACAGTTAAGAAATAAGTCCCTACACTTTCTCAACCAAGTAATGATGTGAGGTTCTGCAGCTTGTGATATGCAAGATTTCAGTGTAGATGTCAATTTCTTATCTAAAAATATTTGAGCTGATCCTCTGATTTTGGGAGACTCACCAGAGACATGTTCTCGACACATTCTTCCCTACTACAAAAAAAAGTTCTGCAGATAAACTGGGCTTCTGTGTTTTCTGTCTTGTAAATTTTGCCTACCTTCAAGAGAACTACAGGACTGAAGAACAGGCCAGTTAACAAGAAAGAGAGTATGGATTTGCAAACACTTCCCTTCGGTGAGGATTTGTCAGTGATAAAATCAGAAACCATTCTCATTAAAGTATTTCTCTAACATGATGCAGCCTCTCAGGAATGACAAGCCAACAGTAACATGGAAAAATATGAAAATCTAGCCTGCTTTATCTTTTGAGACAATCACAGAATCACAGAATGGACAAACTATTTTTTAAACAGTAAAACTTGTGTCTTTCTTCCCTAGAATTACTGCAAAGGAGAATATTTCTAAACAAAAATCTGGCCTCACATTTGGAAGAAAAACCAAACAAAAACTCAAATAAAACAATGTCCCATATATATATGTATACATATGTATGTATATGTTTTTGGTTTGGTTTTTTTTTTCCCCCACAAGAAAGGGAAAAAAAATCAAAGAAACCAAATGATTGTTGATTTTTATTTTTTTCCCACAAAAATCCCAAAACATGATTTTCTGTTCATTTTCTTCATTGAAAGGATTTAATACAGATTGCATACTGATCAGTAAATTACACAGTCAAATGTTGCCCTTAGGATCAATTTTTTGTCAATCTGAGAGATCTTGGTTTGTAGGTTAATTTTCTACTTCATCAGCAGAAATGAACTTAAGACTGGAAAATGATATTAATAAATATAGAATATAATATTTTTGGACCTTTTTTTGCCTTTGTAAGAAAAAAAAGGATTTAATTTTAGGCCACCTGAAGAACCTAAAGGCATAAAGGCATTTAGCTGTGTAAATATGTATTTGGCATACCATGGTCAAGTGTGTCTGAAATACAGCACACAAAAGCTTTGAAGAACTTCTTGCATGTATCTTCTCCAGGGTATCTATGCTGGCAAAAGGCAGCCAAACATGGCTTCACAGAGCTTGCAGCTTCTTGTCACAGAGAGTCAAAGATGGTACAGGGAGAGCATCTTAGTAGTTGACAGTTAACTTTCACTATTCAATGATTAAATTTGTCTCTGTCTAAGTATGTTTAATATGTATTTAATTTGGGGAAGGTTAATGGAGAAAGGCACACTGATTATATTTCTTAATGCAGGCTTCTTAACTGAACCATAATGTAGTCCAACATATGCTGTGTCAGATGGAAGGACTTTCTTGACTCTATTTTTGTGATATTCAGAATTTTCTTCTCTTTCCAGACATGATTGATCTGCAAGTTCTTCACAAAATACTTTCAATGAGTCAGGTTGTACAGAGGGGTTGTGCAGTATCCATCCTTGGAAATACTCAGAAGCCAACTGGATATGGTATTAGGCGACATCTGTAGGTGACTCTGTCTGAGCGTGGGCGCTGGACAAGTTGACCTCTAAAGGTCACTACCAACCTCAAACATTCTGTGATCCTGTGAGTCCACTCCTAAGAATTCTTGGAGTTTTGAGGAGTTAAAAGCAACTGGACTGGAAATTCTCAAAGGAGTTTAAGTTAAGCATCAAAATGCTCCTGCAAATTCCAGAAGTTCTGGAACTTCAAAGAATCACATGAAAAGTCCATGTCCAAATTAGAATTACCAATAGAGGGCACAACACCTCCTATCCTAGCAGACCAATTTTTTGTTGCCAATGTGTAATTTTACTTCCTGTTGGGGAAGGGGGGGATGGAAGAAAAAAAAAAAAAAGAAAAAAAAGAAAAAGTTTGTCCTAGATTGTCCTTCTTGGGCTTTTAAATTGAGCTTGTTAAGTACTCATGCAGGGTATAAAAACCAAAAATCTGGTTTTCAAATGTATTGTCCATGCAGAAAAGAGCAGGAGCTGCTGATTGACTGACACTTCTAGAAGTCTGGACTTTTACAGAAAATTTTGAAATACGGATTAGGAACTGACTTTCAGCAGCTGGGTTACCAAATCTTCACCTTTAGTTTGTAGGAGTAAATGTTCCTTTATGCTCTATGAAAAACTGACCAAGATATGCAAGATTTCACCTGCTGTCTATGAGCTATAACTATATCATTTTCTAAATCTACAGATGAAAATTTCCATTAGCTGTGTTTTGCCTTAGTTTCCTCTGGGGAAAAAAGTAGAACAAATCCAAACCAGAAAAAATACACCAAAAAGCCAACAACAACAAAATCCCTTTGTCTATATAATAAGCCTTTGACGCATGTGGCAAATTACATCTCCTTTTAGCTGAGGCATAGGGAAACCAATGATACAGCCACTTTTATGAGGACTGATGTCTTGTTTTGGAAGCTAATAATAAACAATTCATAAAAAGGAAATTCTTTTTCAGCACATAGCAACTTTCTCCAACTTTTGTACGCTTTTATTACTGAGTGAAAAAAATGTCTTCAGCGTATATTTCACATCAATGGAGTTTACATCTTTTCTGTCACTATGTATTAGTCTAATGCCATCTAGCATAGAAAACATCTTCCTACTGCCCTAAAAAAGAATAAACTGTATTTTTTTTTTCAGGAAAAAAGTGTATTTTTTTGTATGCAGAAAAGTGTATCTTTTTTATATATAAAACAATGTTTAGAAGTTTATTCTCATGTGTAGGGACCACAGGGATTACTTATGCTATATAGATACTGCAGAGATCATGTAGCAAATATATACTAAATGAAGTTTCTGGGGGTACAAGGTCAAACAAGTAGGAGGGACATTATGTTCCCTTTGAATTCTGGAGCTTGATGTTTGTCAAAGTGGAGGAAGCTCACAGGAGTTGTATGGCTCTGCCATCCAGAGGTCTTACAGGCACGAAGAAGGCTGTAACACCATACCTCCCTTACTTACGGAAAATGTATGTATATGTCCAGGAGAACCCCTCTAGTTTTCACTGTATATGTTACAAAGTGCATTCTCTCTGTAGAAAAATTGTTATGTATTGATTTGTACGTTGTTCTTGTGCGTGTTTTTTTCCCCTGTAGGTCTCTGCAATTTTTTTATTTTTTCCTACATTATTTTGCACTTTTTTACACAACAGGGTCTCAGCCACCACCTGGGTGCTGAGGCTGCCCAGTGCATGGCAGACCAGTCTGAAACTTGCACAGTCTCCAGGTAAATCCATGTGCTTTTCAAAAAGCTTATCACCTAGAGCAGGTGCTCAGGACCCCATCCAGTCAGGTTTTGAAGGCTGTGGACTCCCCAGCCTCTTGGGACTGTCTGCTCCAGAGTTTGATCACAAAGTAAATACCTCTGTTTTTCTTATGTTTAAAAAGAATTTCCCATATTTCAGTTTGTGCCCATTGCCACCTGCCCTGTGGGGAGGAGAGACAAACCCCCACCTTGCTACAACTTCCTTTCAGGTGGTTGTAGAGAGAGATAAGGTCTCCCCCCAGCCTCCTTTTCTCCAGGCTGAACAACCACAGTTCCCTCAGCTGCTCCTCATAAGACTTGTGCTCCAGACCCCTCACCAGCTTCATTGCCCTTCTCTGGACCTGCTCCAGCATCTCAATGACTTTCTTGTAGTGAGGGGCCCAAAACTGAGCACAATATTCAAGTTTTTTTTTTTTTTTATTTCTTTTTTTTTAACATTACAAGCCAAACCATATCCAGCTTTATTAAAAGTACTTTTCTTAAACAATCATGGTAATTTAGCTAGTACATGGTCTACAATCTGCAACACTTTACAACTGTCAAACTCCCTCCATCTATGGACTACCAAAACCTAAAAATTGCTATAAAACTGAAGAATCTTCATTTCACACTTCTGGAGAGAAAAATTTAGAGTAAGAGTAGATACTTTAGAATACAGCATGTTGTTTCTCCTGACTTTTGAAGGAAAAAAATTAAAATGCAGGTTTCTTAATCTGAAGATCCACAATATAAAAGAGGAAGCACAGTCTCTTTTAGAGCCATTGTATCCCAAATTAGGCACCAGAAGTCTGGATCACCTGACAATGCATTTATAGTGGTTAAGTCCCAAAATGCCATTTTTGCGAATGCTCCAGTCCCTTCATCATTTTCATGGTGTTTCACTGGACCAGTATGTCCATGTATTTCTTGTACTGAGGAGCTCAGAACTGGACCCAGTACTCCAGGAGTGGCCTCATCAGGGTTGAGCAGAGGAGAAAGGTCACCTCCCTTGACCTGCTGACAACACCCTTCCTGATGCAGCCCAGGGTACCGTTAGACATATTTGCAGCGAGGACACATTGCTGGCTCATATGCAACTTGGTGTCCACCAGGACCTCCAGGTCCTTTTCTACAAAGCTGCTTTCCAGCTGGGTGGCCGCTAGCTTTTACTGGTGCATGGGGTTGTTCCTCCCCAAGTACAGGATTTGGCATTTATTTGCCTTGCTGATAATTTAGAAAGGGAACACAGACTTGTCCTTATAACCACAGATTACGAATTACAGTTAAAATAAATAGAAAATAGAAAGGTTTGCTGTTTTCAGTGAGACACACAATGGTGATTAGTATTTGATAGAAATGGTAGCTGCAAACTTCCAAATGTTCCAAACATTAACCTTTTTGCTGGTAGAAGCTTGTTTGGGCAGCATATACTGCTCAGAAGAACTGCTATCCCCTTCAGACATGACAATAAATCCTGATTTTCTGTTTAATTGTCAATAAATCAGCTATCATTTTGGAGTCATGGTAAGCCTGCCTCTAGAAGTGTATGTAACACTTCCAAGACCTTCTGCAAAATCAAATTATGTAACGAAACTTATTTCCCCTGAAGCAGTAAGGCAAAAAGGGATAGAGGTGACGTCTATCACTTGTAGTGAGGGGGTAGTTGATAGTCTTGCCTGCCCCCTAACTACAGTTTTGTCTAGCTCACAGTCCTTTTCTGACATATTTTGCAAAATCCACGTATACAGATAAAAGTTTTGAGGTTCAGTGAACTTCTTTGAGAAACTATTCTCTTCAAGATCCATCAAATTGGCTTATCTCTGTTGCCAGTAAGGAGAATCATGACATGGCATTATCTAGCTAAGACAATTTAGCAGAAACTGGTAGATTTAGTTTAGAAGCCTAAAGAAACCCATATAATGCAATGGAAGTTCTNAGGAAGCACAGTCTCTTTTAGAGCCATTGTATCCCAAATTAGGCACCAGAAGTCTGGATCACCTGACAATGCATTTATAGTGGTTAAGTCCCAAAATGCCATTTTTGCGAATGCTCCAGTCCCTTCATCATTTTCATGGTGTTTCACTGGACCAGTATGTCCATGTATTTCTTGTACTGAGGAGCTCAGAACTGGACCCAGTACTCCAGGAGTGGCCTCATCAGGGTTGAGCAGAGGAGAAAGGTCACCTCCCTTGACCTGCTGACAACACCCTTCCTGATGCAGCCCAGGGTACCGTTAGACATATTTGCAGCGAGGACACATTGCTGGCTCATATGCAACTTGGTGTCCACCAGGACCTCCAGGTCCTTTTCTACAAAGCTGCTTTCCAGCTGGGTGGCCGCTAGCTTTTACTGGTGCATGGGGTTGTTCCTCCCCAAGTACAGGATTTGGCATTTATTTGCCTTGCTGATAATTTAGAAAGGGAACACAGACTTGTCCTTATAACCACAGATTACGAATTACAGTTAAAATAAATAGAAAATAGAAAGGTTTGCTGTTTTCAGTGAGACACACAATGGTGATTAGTATTTGATAGAAATGGTAGCTGCAAACTTCCAAATGTTCCAAACATTAACCTTTTTGCTGGTAGAAGCTTGTTTGGGCAGCATATACTGCTCAGAAGAACTGCTATCCCCTTCAGACATGACAATAAATCCTGATTTTCTGTTTAATTGTCAATAAATCAGCTATCATTTTGGAGTCATGGTAAGCCTGCCTCTAGAAGTGTATGTAACACTTCCAAGACCTTCTGCAAAATCAAATTATGTAACGAAACTTATTTCCCCTGAAGCAGTAAGGCAAAAAGGGATAGAGGTGACGTCTATCACTTGTAGTGAGGGGGTAGTTGATAGTCTTGCCTGCCCCCTAACTACAGTTTTGTCTAGCTCACAGTCCTTTTCTGACATATTTTGCAAAATCCACGTATACAGATAAAAGTTTTGAGGTTCAGTGAACTTCTTTGAGAAACTATTCTCTTCAAGATCCATCAAATTGGCTTATCTCTGTTGCCAGTAAGGAGAATCATGACATGGCATTATCTAGCTAAGACAATTTAGCAGAAACTGGTAGATTTAGTTTAGAAGCCTAAAGAAACCCATATAATGCAATGGAAGTTCTGTATTGCAGAAAACAACAGGACATTGATGGCATTCAGTTAGGAATCGCACTCATTCCTGATGGCACCATTGTCTTGAGTCAGACGTCAGATTCCCTTGTAAGTTCGGGTATCTGACAAAGAAGGACTTGCTTTGGTGACTCTCAGCAAGACCAAAGTAATTTTGGAAACAGTTTCAAATCGAACTCAGAGGATACCTCTCCCCCTCTCATTAGTTGCTTGATGCACAAGGACCCAAAGGTCTATGGAATTTTCTATGCGCTTTTCTGGTGATTTCACGTAACAAACTTTTCCATTTTAATAGAACTTTATAGAATTTTGGTCACAATATTCTCATTAATTTTAATATAAGAGAAACAGATGCAAAAATAATGGAAGTAACAGTGATTAGATTGACAGATCACTTTCTATGCTTTTCTTTTGCCATATGAATTACATCCTCTAGAACTACTCAGATTTCAGCAATTACATATTTTGGGATCTTACTTGCTGGGGACAGTAGCTGGTAATTCACAAGGGATTTCTGTTTTCTTTATGTATAGGAGAATTAAATATCAATGAATCGGAGAAAATGTCATGTCATTCCCCTTTTCTTTTGTCTATTCTCTGGTTAGAAGGCAAGTGGAAATGTACCTGTATTGTACTCATTATGAGAAGTTAAGAAAAATCTCAAAGTTGTAAAATGATTCCTTCTGCCTCATATTTTCAGTTAAACGAAAAGGAAAAAAGTGGCTTAAGTTAAAGTTTAACTTAATTTTTGGTTTTAAACATTTATAGGTACACTTAAAAATTAAATAATTTCTAGTTGAAAACATGGATAAGTCAAGATATTTCAGTGACCTGTTTTCCAAACAAAACATTTTACAAAAATTTCCTGCAACGACACGTTTTGCCACATTTGTAATGAACTTAAAGTACGGGATCTTTGAATTTAATCCTTATTTTAAGTGGCAAAAAATTTTCTTGTAAAGTCTCTTGAGACTTTGGTCCAGGAACAGTGTTGTGTTATATTTGTACAAAACCTACTTCCGACTTCCTACACTCCTCTGCTAATTCTAGCAAGCAATGTTGATATTGCGTTGACTTTAGATGAAAAGATAATAATGACATATTACAATGTATAGTATACACGACCAACACAAAAATTTTCCTTACTTAGTTATTTGGAGAAATATTTTTAATAAACTCTGATAAACTGAAGTGTAGAGATGTACAGGACAGTTAAAAAACAAAACAAGATTATGAACATGGCGATGGTTTCCAAATTACTCTAAGTCTCTGGAAAGCCTGAAGTGAAGCCAGTACTCGGAGTGACTGAAATTCTCATACATAAAGAATACATCTGATGTTATTGAGAATGAACACCAATTTAATTAGATTCTGTAAGCTGGACAAATAGCATGGAGTGTACGTCAACAAAATTTCTATATGGAATAGCATCCTGTATGCAGGTTGGAAAGAAAGTAGACCCAGAGAAAATAAGGGTTGTGTGAAGCTAGCAAAGAAGGAAACTTGCTCCCTCAAAACAAATATTTTTCTTTCAAATAAAAATGATATTACAATAGAGCACTCACAGAAAGTGATTTCTTCTAGCCATGAATAGCTGAAGGAATTTTTATCTATAATAATTCTTTTCCGTGCTGAAACCAAGCAATGCAGTGGTGATAGGTTTGGAATCAATGTGTATCAGAAAGGCAGTACATTTCTGTTTTTAAAAAGGGTTGTTTTTAAATGGGATTGTGATATAATTAGTACAGGTGTCAGAATAATGCTTTAAGAAAAGCAACAATATACTATTCATCATTGTTACACAGTGACTGCAAAATATTCTGCCTTTCCCTTTCTAATTCCTAGATGCATATATGCACACCAGTGTATGTATGTTTCAACTCTCTTCAGAAGATCAAGAGAAAAATACATCATAATTACAAGAAATTATTCTTCTCAGCAGCACAAAACTTAGTAAATAAATTATACTGACCCAAGAATGGGAATGCAAGAAACAGAAATTAGGCATCTACATGACATAAAAAAACCTATGCACTGCATTATCCTTGCAAAACTAAATTGCCTTATTGTACAATGGAGGCAATTGTGCTTTCAAAATGGATTTTGAAAATTAGTAATTTGTTTTGAGTACACTGGGCTATGGGTGTCCAACCTGAGATTATTTACAGGAACTGCTACCCTAGGAAATGCTGTGTGATGTACTGGCTTAGAGGAGGAAACCCAGTATGAAGGTAAGATGCAAAAACTATCTTCTCCAGATGGGGATATCAAACCCCTGTGAAGCGACTTGCCTTTACAAATGCAGGCACCTATGCACAATATGGCACATACAGCATCCTTTGCACTTGCAAACTACTGCTGCAGCTTCAAATAATGTTGCAAGTGAGACTGCATTACTATATGTGAATAGTAAAGTGGATGGTGGTGGATTTGACTCCAAGATCTGTTGACAATATTATGACACTACAATATCATGTATACTTATTATCATTGTTTGACCTTTCCATTCGAACCAACATTGTGAATGATAGGTTTCTGGGGACAAATCATAGCTTCTGCTTACCTAACTTATATAAAAAGAAAAAAGACCCCAGGGTTTGGCCTTTTATGTCCTCCAAGACACAGGAATAATACGGCTTCTTGCCTTGTCTGTCCACCTGAAGCAGTAAACTGAAATATTTCTGCGTAATGCTTACTACTCCAGGTCTAACATCTGTTGACATGACCTCACATTCTCAAATGGCCTTTATCAAAAGAAAATGTATGTTCATAAAGATTTGGGTTGCTTTTTTTCTGAGATTGTCAAATGGTTACAAAGTTGGTGCGCAAAGAGTTGATCTTTATTACAGCAAAAATTCTTGCACTGGAATAGAAAGCAGTTTGCATTTAATATCCAGGTAGCTTGTAATATTTATTTGTAACCATTTTGTTTTGTCATGAATTTTTCTGCAGCTGTTAGATGAGTTTGAGGGGAGAACCCATATACCCATTTTGTTGACAGCTAGACCAGTCTTTTAGAGGTCATATCGTTATTTACTACTACTTTTGCTCATCAGCATGACACGTTCTGGCCTGTCAGTGTTCCCTTCTGTTCAGATCCAGTATCACACAGAAGACCCACAAATCTTAGATTTTACTAACACATAGCAATTACAAGCAGAAAAATCTCAAACAATTTAAGATACTACCCAGGCAAATAGCACTATGTATGACAGAACTTTATTTAAGCAATAAATGAAGCTGCCATTTTCTCTAGAAACCCACTGATTTGTTAATTTGACCTTAACTGTGAGAATGTAAGTTATGTTAAACATAATTTGTTCAGTTATTCTGGGATAATATGTTTTTATTAGGTAAAAAACATTTGTGGCTGACATTTAATGGTGACTATTATGCTAATGAACAAAACTTGCGCACTTTACATCTGCTTAAATTTATACTTATCTAGAATTTCCTTTTTTTTCTTCCTTGTTTTGTAAAATTGACCGCTAAAACAGCTTTCTGAAAAACTAACCAATATAGTGCTTAAATTAATTAAGCAATATAGATGTAAACTATGGTAAAAAATTACTATGCTGAGAACTGTTGGTAACTCATGATATTTTAAATTTTTAGGTAAAGAAAAAAGAAATCAATCAAGGAATAAGGCACTCAGTTTCTGGTGATTCATCATTTGGCTGCCTAACTCAAAGAGCTTTTTGATAGGAAGGACTCATTGTGGAGGAATTGTTCCAGATTAACTATTTATTTTTTACTTCAGTGCCACTTTCAGATACATCTACAGTCTACATTTTGGCAGTAGGCTAAATGCTGCCCTGATTTTTTTCTTTTGTGTGTACTGAACTGCTTTGGATGAAGCATCTCCAATATACTGGAGATCCCTTTGGGATACTAGCAGTAATGATTTTCCTTCTTTCCTACTAGACCAGATGCACGCCAATTGCTAGCTACAGTGTTTCTGTAGCTTGAGTTTACTGCATCCAAATTGCTCTAAAGGTAATCTGACCTGAGGTGCTGTGCCTCTACCTTTCCTGTCTATGTCATTTGACTCTAATAGGAACACTATTTTGACCTGTATTGGTCATAGCAAAGACTGAGGGGATATACAGGTGTTATCTTGAGCCTCTTTGCTCTGAGCCAAATGGAGCATAAGCAAAAGGCATAACTGACATTAGCTTATCTTATCCTACTTCAGTTTACCTGTCTATCCAAATAAACGCTTGTCTCCCTTAAAAAAATGTAATGCCTCATGTAAGACTAGAAAGTCTCCCTATTTTCAGGATCCCATAGTAGACTGACATCATGACAGTCCAGTACTGTAGCTTCTGGATATGGTAGGAAGTAAAGATGCAAACTCACACAAAACTATTATCTAAATAGAAAAAGAACATGTTCTTAACCTAAAGGTTTCTCGGATTCAAGTTTAGATCTAAACGTTACATGAATTTTTCTGCCACTTTTAATCCAGATCTGACTGACCTATGCTGGTGTTAAACATTGTTATGCAATTATGGGACAAGAAAAACCATCCAAGAAGGAGGGACCCTGTGATGTCCCAGGATGAACCTCTCAGCTCTTATCTTGCCTCCAAGGACAGTCACCCTTTCACCAGAGAATAATATGCTGGGAGGAAAGACTGATGCCCACTTGAGTCTCATCTCAGCATGAAGCTAAGACACAACAACTCTTTGAATCATGGCACAAAATTTAGTCGCTTTTTCTCCACCTCACAATTCAGATTTTTTTCACCTGAAATCAGCAAGTGTTATAAAAAGCTGAAGTAAATTAATTGATTAATTATTGTGCATCAAACTGAACATCATGTACTTTCTTCTCCTCTTGAACACTTTTTTCACTGCCTCACCTGAAAAAGTCTTTTCTTGGTTAAATTCCTAACAAATCTTCTCTGTTCTGCTCTTCCTTTCTAGAGGGGCATCACAGATGAGTGGTGCAACATGTACCTTAGGGATAAGGGAACAAGGGACTCTAAGTCCCAGATAGTGCTTCAGGCAGTTGCACTGCTGTTTATGTTTGATGATTATTATTACCAATGAAATTGAGAAAATATTGACTCTTAGACTCAGGATGATAATTAGCATAATAATGCTAGGAGTTTTCTCTTGATATTTCAAACTGCTAAAAAAGATTTAATATGTCAATGTTACCAAATTTCTGTAACCTCACGCAAGATAAAATTGCAATCCTATGTTGCAACACAATTTTTTTGGCACCTTAACAGAGTGAAAAAAAAAGGCCAAGGTAACAGGTACTTAAGGGACTTTACTTGAAAGGCATTATTTTTATTTTAGTGTCTGTTTCCAAAATGAGATATTGGTATGTTCTAGGGATCTGATTCAGGAAATTCCTTTGTTGGGAATACAACTTAAATAACACAAATTCTGTTGTCCAGGCAACTACTTATACATGCACAGGGTTTAGGATTTGGGTTTAGGTCTTGTACCTTATTCTCTCTTTATTTCTTTCTCCTATTTTTAATTACACATTTTAGTATGTCTCATCTTCAGTGACAGCTTTTGGAGGATGCAAAAAATAGAAATATATGATCAAGTTGGACTTTGAGAATGTCAGTGTGATGTACGCTTCGGGGACTGTAAAGAAATAGGAATCTGTTCTTCCCAAACGTGTGTTCTGTTGGATCTGATATCTATTTTCTTTTTGAACTTTCTCATGTTTCAGTGTTTTAGATCAAGAGAAAAAAAATCAACGTGAAAGAATCAATATCTGTAAAGTCCAGATAATGACAAAACAACTATGGGGTAAATACAGAAAATGACTTTACTGATCTCTTATAGACTTAGATAACATTATTGAGTTTTGATAAAAGCTCTTCAGGTCTTGACTTTTTTTCTCTTGATCTAAAGTAGTAGTAGTCTCTGAAGGAGAAAAATAGCTATGTGTACTAAACAGGAATACCTGTTACTTGGGAAGGGCTTAATCTGTGACTGACTGGCTGAACCTCTTTTCCATCGCTGAGTGCTTGTACAAGTAGCAATTAGGTTAGTAGTCACAGTGTGACAATAACCTAATGGGTATAATTTCCTATATGTCCTACTTTTTAAAAAAAACATTTACACTTACTATGTATGGTTGATGACTCTTGTGTAGAAAGGATTTTCACTAATACCCAGCCACAGTATATCATTAGTTTCAATTTCATTCAAAATCAAGATCTAAATGGGTGATGTAACTGTTCTTGGAGAAAGTCATAAAGTCTCAAGAATCTTGAATTCTAAACTAACGCAGTAAACTGAAAAGCTAGTGAACACACAAGTTAAGGAACTCTTTGATATATTGTAAGAGAGCAATATAAAAAGAACAAACTTGCAGTATTTATTTCTACACCACCTAAGTGCTTGTCTTATGTCTATTATGGAGCCTTATCTTTTCTTTTAGTATTAGGTAGCTGCATTTAGTGAAGATGGAAATATGTTACAGAAATCCTAGAGGCTTTTTTTTATTTGGTTGGGGTTTTATGGTTTGTTTGGTTTTTTGTTGTTTTTGTTTTCTGATGTGATCTGCTGTTGAAGGACCATTTTAAATCCATAAAAATAAGTGGAAACCTGATGTAATTAAGTTAGAAAAGCATTAAACAAACCATCAAAACCATCTTTGCCTCCAGAGCCAATTGCAGGTCTAGTCCCAATGTACTTGTGTGTGCTTGTGGATAGGGTTTTCTCTCATCTAGATCCTCATATTATATTCTTCACTTAAAGCAGTGGGAGGATTTGGCTTGAGCAATACCTTTGGGTTAGAATGATATAACCTGATCTCCAAAACTTCAGCTGGGGTCTGGAAAAACTGGTTCTTATAATAAGGTAAGGCCACACTCTTCTCTTCTCTTCATCCCAAGAGCATAGCTGCCACCAAATTGTTCTGCTCAACTTTGAGGCTTTATTTTCTGTCTTCATGTCTAAAATCCTTTCTCCTTGCCATGTCCCACTATCATGGCTGGGCTATTTAAAGACCACATCCTATTACTTCTGCCAATTGGAGGACCACGGCTTCTAGTTCCAGAGGTGGAATTCTGCATCATAATACCGCATTTCCAAGATCAGCATTTGCTGGTGATCAGTCTGCAACTAACTAGCTTTAGTAACGCCCTTCTTTCCTGAAATTCCTTCCTTTGTAGTTGACCAAAACACAGCAGTGGCCATTGGTGGTTTCGGTCAGATGACTTTCCTTTGCATGCAAAGCAGTGGTAAAGCCATGATAATTTGAAAAGATTTTTCTCTGCATAACCCTTCTCTTTTTCTTTCTGTGTCCATACCTACTACTTTTCCCATATATTAGCAATCTCCTTACAGTCACTTACATCTGCATGTGCAGACCCTGTAGTAGCTGTGTAACTGTTAGCAGTAATTTCTGACTATCTTACCATATGAGGGAGACGATTTGACAGCATGATTGCTACTAAGAGCAATAATTTAATTGATGGTAGTTTTACTGCAAAAGCTCTATTTCAGTTTGTTTCATTCTGTTTTTTTTATATCCAAAAACACTGACTCATGGGCAATAGACCAAATATTGTATGATGTGCATTGTGTAATCCTGCAAAAAACATGTTGAACAAAAGCTCGTAGACAGATGAATTCAGTGCACTAACCGCAAAATCTGGGAATAAAAACAGCTGAGTTATTTGGCAGCTATGCTGCTTAAAAAGCTCCATAACTAACAGAGTCCTTTTAACCCACTGACAGAAAGTAAAACACTTGTGATTTTACTGGCTGAGCAGTAACTATCTGAGCACATTCCCATGCTGCAATTTATAATGACACAGCTGCAATGGACAAGCCACTATAAAGCTTTTTGGTCAGGATATCGACAAAGAACCATTGCTGAAGTTTTGTTACAGCTTTGCACGTTTCCTACCCAAGCGCTACCTGTATATCTTATTGACACTGGCAACCCTGGTGCTGGAACTCTCAAATCAGAAAATCTTTACTGAACTTACTTCTGTAAATGAGGTTTAGTTTTGGTTCATTTCAATTAGGAAGCTTTCCTTTGGTCACTTAGCTAACTCGCATAATACTTCCATGAACATTCTACATCATTTCACAACAACCGTCATGAAGTAAGCCTAAATTCAGAGCCCTAAACTATTCAGGTACTCTAACTGTTCCAGCTTCACGATTTTGGTAACAGAGACAACAAACAACCACAACTCTGCCTAAAACAAATGGCAGCTTAATCTTTCTGAAAAACATGGTTTATCATAGAATCATAAAATCACAGAATCATAGAATCAATCATAGAATAGTTTGAGTTGGAAGGGACCTTTAAAGGTCATCTAGTCCAAACCCCCTGCAATAAGCATGGAAATCTTCAACTCGATCAGGTTGCTCATAGCTCCGTCCAGCCTGACCTTGAAAGTTTCCAGGGATGGGGCATCTACCACCTCGCTGGGCAATCTGTGCCAGTGTTTCACCACCCTCACTGTAAAAAATTTCTTCTTTATATCTAATCTAAATCTCACCTCTTTTAGTTTAAAGCCATTACCCCTTGTCCAGGGGTACAGGCCCTGCTAAAAAGTTTGCCCCCATCATTCCTGTAGGCCCCCGTTATATATTGAAAAGCTGCAATAGGGTCTCCCCAGAGCCTTCTCTTCTCCAGGCTAAACAACCCCTGTTTTCTCAGGCTGTCTTCACAGGAGAGGTGCTCCAGCCCTCTCATCATTTTTGTGGCCCTCCTCCGGACTCACTCCAACAGGTCCTTATCTGTCCTGTGCTGAGGGGTCCAGAGCTGGACAGTACTCCAGGTGAGGTCTCACCAGAGCAGAGCAGAGGGGCAGAATCACAGAATCACAGAATGGTAGGGGTTGGAAGAGACCTTTGGAGGTCATCTAGTTCAACCCCTCTGACAAAGCAGGCTCACCTAGAGCAGGTTGCACAGGAACGCGTCCAGGCAGCATCCGAATGTCTCCAGAAACGGAGACTCCACAACCTCTCTGAGCAACCCATTCCAGTGCTCTGCCACCCTCAAAGTAAAGAAGTTCCTCCTCATGTTTAGATGGAACTTCCCATGTTCAGGTTTGTGCCCATTACATCTTGTCCTGTCACCAGGCACCACTGAAAAATGACAGACACCCACCCTTTAGATATTTGTAAGCATTGATAAGATCCCCTCTCAGTCTTCGTCTTCTCTTCTCCAGCCTAAAAAGACCCAAGTCACTCAGCCTTTCCTCATAAGAGAGATGCTCTAGTCCCCTAATTATCTTCAGAGCCCTTTGCTGTACCCTCTCCAGCAGTTCCCTGTCCTTCTTGAACCGGGGAGCCCAGAACTGGACACAGTACTCCAGATGCGGCCTCACCAGGGCAGAGCAGAGGGGGAGGATGACCTCCCTTGAGCTGCTTGCCACATTCTTCTTGAGGCACCCAATTGGCCTTCTTGGCCACAAGGGCACATTGCTGGCTCATGGTCATCCTGTTGTCCACCAGGACTCCCAGGTCTCTTGCCACAGAGCTGCTCTCCAGCAGGTCAGTCCCTAACCGGTACTGGTTCATGGGGTTAATTTAGCTGATTTTTTTTGGCATGCAGGGTAAACTCCTCTAGACGGAGCTAATGTGGATGATATTGTATGTCAAAAAGATGCACTCCTACTTACAAAACAGATATTTTCATTTCTGTTTCCGCACCCCAATCTGCCCGAAATTTCATTAGGATTACATGCAAAATAGAAACAGTTCTTTGGTCACAAAAGGTGGAGATTCTTTCAGATAGGGAAAGGGGAATGAGGAGCTCCTTGGCCAGCACAGGCTGACCCTTTGCCACACCATCCATGTTGCACTGCAGAACTTTATTTATAAGCATACTCATCCTATGGCCATTTTGGAAATCTTTTAGGAAAATAATTTTCTCTTCTTTTCTGGAAAGATGGTAAATCCCTTCTAAGTATAACTTAAATTTGTCTGTGAAAAAGTGACTTGTCTTTTAACAGCAAACATATTCATGTCCATAGTTCAGGGCTGTACAAAAATATATCCTTTGCCGTGTTTTATTGCAGTAAAGACTACTGGAAAATGGCTTCACTCTCTTTTTCTGTGTTGTTTGGCTCCAGATAAATATAAAATATTTCATATTTCAGTCACCAATAATATTGGTTAAACTTTACAGCAAAAATACTCATAAAAACTACTATTCAAATCTATCATATCTCTAACATGAACTATTTTACCTTTGGGAAAATGGAATTAATACATGTATGTCTTTGTTTCATTTCTCCCTATTTTAGTTGCATGATCAGCTGCAATGAGACTTGATGTGTTAATTTCAAAGCATAAAATAAAGTTCAGTGGTTTCTAAACGTCATTATTATTAAAAGATTTTCTTGGAAGGATTTTTTTCTAATCCCATATATATAGAGAGGCAAATCTCATCTGATGAAAATAAGTCTCTGTAGTAGTGTCGGTCTTCCACAGTCTCTGAATCCCAAGCAGCCTGATGAGCGCTTCTACTATATTTGCCTAAATGAAAGTCTTTGCTGTTCCTTAGGTTTTTTCCTGTAGCCCAGTGTAGTGTTGTATCTCATCATATATGCATGCATAAATACACAGCTCCGCTTCACTAGGGAATCATACAGAGGAAAAATAAAATCCCATAATTCTTATCTGTGCAGTTTCTTGTGCATGAACAAGGCACCAGTAGTCAAAATGCTTTTCTCTTTTTATTCTCTTGTGTATTCTGTTACTTATGGCAAAGGGATTTGAAAACTTTCCTACAGAGAAAGGCCCACAGTCTCTATACACCTCTATAATTCTTATGTAGACAGCAGGGGGTTCTTGATCATTTGTACTTGACCCTAGAGCCATTTTTTGGATGAAAGAGCAAATATGGTTAAGCAGAGATGACGGAGTAAAAATCTTTATCTGAAGTAACAACTTGCAGCCCCTGGTTAGGCCACAGGAGAAGTTACTGTTTAAAATAAAGAAATAAAGAAACACCACCTTGACACACCAAAATCCCAAATCTCTCTTCCTACTGTTGCTAGGAACCACTGATGTATGAGAATGTTTGTGTCATCAGGGGATGACCCTTCTCTCTTTGATTAGCTCCATCCTGCTGCAACCTGGTGTATTCAGGCAAGCCTCGAAAATGCTGAGGGGGAGCACAAGGCAAGACGGCGATCCCTCCCAGTGAGTGAAGGAGGAAACTATTCCTGCTTCCTTCTCAGCCCCTCTCATTCTCACGCCTCTGCCCCAAACCTGGCATTGGCCACTGACAGTGACATGCCTAAAGTTCAGGGTGGGAATGGCAAAGGTTGGCCTTGCCTTTCTTCCTTGACCAGCAAAACCATTTTAATAAGCACAGTAATTATTTATCTGACAAAACCAACAGACCAACAAAAGCTGGTCTCTTCCCAGTGCTTCCCTATGAGCTCTTCTGACCTTCTCCTAGTAGCACTGTTCCTCTGCAGTTTCTCTCTTTGATCCTTGTTTCCCCTTCTGAAAACAATGACCATTCAATGCTCTTCCTGCTTCCCATGCCCCTCAGTAGGCCACATATTTCCCCAGTGTCATATCGTAGCTTCATTTTATTCTTCTTTTCCTACTTTGATTACAGTTCCTTCCTCCAAAATCCTTTTCCTTTTTTTCCCAATTTCTTCCTTTTTGGGATAAAGCTTTGCACTGGGACTTATTCACCTCATGGGAGGCAGTGATTTTTACACCAATAGGGATAAAGTGCAGTTTCATTTTATTTTTTTGACAGAGGGTATGTCTACATTTTTTTTTGCAGGCAGATGCGTGTTCACAGTTCTCATGCACTGGTGGTGTATTTGCAATCACATGGTGCTACGTTTCTGTTAAAGTAACTCACGGGCTTAGTTTGGATTCATTGTCAAGTTGACAGTAGATATATAGACTTGTGTTGACTCTGAGTATGGACAAAGTGAGGTAGGACATCTGCCTGCAAGACTTTGTAAATGTACCCAAAGGAAGCAGGACATGCCTCTTCCTTCTCTGCCTCATATTTCAACTATCAGATTTAAATGTAAGTTTGGTTTGCTCTGAAAAATATTGTTGCTATTTTAAGGTTGAGAAAGTTGTAGCAAGCACAACTGAAAATCAAGTTGGCTTAAGTTCAATGTTAATGTACAACTTGTTCATGTTCTCAGAACCTGCCATCTGGATGTGCTGGTACCAAGCAGGACTACATGTGAGACAATTGGATTTCCTGAACTTTCCCAAGTTATTTTTTTCCCTGTCATGTAACACTTGACAAGCCATGAATAAAAGTATCACAAATGAAATAAACTCCCTGTGTGTGATACTTTGTTCAAAAAAAAAAAAAAAAAAAAAAAAAAAAGAAAAAAGAGAGAGAGACTGTAGCCTTGGAGTTACATAAATAGGAAATAAAGTCTGGCAGAGAGAGACTGTTATTTGAACATACTTAAGATGAGAGCTAAAGCCTACCTCACCTTATGCATAAGTAAATGGCTTATCCTATTGTAGCAGTAAGTACATTGTCCTTTAGTTCATAGATAAACTGTCAGGGGATGCACTGAATATCATACACCATAATTCTGGTTTGTATGGGCCCAGTAGCAATTGATGAGCACTGTGCATAGTACTTTCCTTCCACCTTCCCTTTCCCTTTACCTCCATAGCTCTTCCACTGCCCTCGGTGTCAGTTGTTTTTCTGGTTACCAGAACTACAGTGAAATGTCCTTCCTGACCATTATTTCTTGAAGCAGGGAAACAACACTGGTGTTTCTTGGTGCTAAGGTCTCTCACTCTCCATGGCTAACCCACACAGGATTTACCAGCTCCAGAAACAGGAATCTGAAGCCCTACTTTATTTAATTTATTTATTTATTTATGTTATTCCCCAGGAGGCCTTTTCAAAATGATTGATACATTGAGATTAAGGAGTCTCTTTGAGGGATGAAGAAACACAAGGCATGAAACCAGTGTTCACAAACACACTTCTCTGTGATCCTCTTCTTCCTTAAAGCACTCCTCACTGTTTAGTTTCCTTTCTGTAGACCATGCTGACCATATGTCTTCTACCCCTTTGGCTCCTTATATTTGACAGAGAGGAAACTACAGTCTCAAAGTGGCTGTTTTGAAACTGTTTGGGACTCACTACATTAATTTCTCTTCTGTCTGGTAAGTAGTTTTATAATCTCATTGTGTATTGCATATTTTGCCTTTAAAGAGAACAGAATCTCTCCTAGAAACACCTGTGACACATAACTGCCCTCTGATTCACATTAAATTCTAGCATTCTGCAATTTATTTTTTTTTCTGTATGTAAAATACCTACTTGAACTCTGCATTATGTTCTTTGATCCTGGGGGGGATCTTATTGACTTATGGGGAAAACTAAATCAAACAAATATTGTAGAATCAGATGGGATGCCTCACAAGGTGTGATTCTGAGAACAGTTTTGTCAGTCCTTATGGCAATCACTGAAACACAAAATATGCTGGTTTGGCTTATTACATGTTAGTCAATCTAAGTAGGTTTAACACCTATAATTTTGGGTTATTTTTTTTCAACTTTATGTGAAAGCTAGCTTCTGTTTTGTTGTTGCTTAGTTGTTCACTGTGGCTAACTGATGAAGAAAATGGATTTCATCTCATGAACAAAAAGATTACTAAAGCCTCCAAGCTGTGGAATCTAGGAGTGTTCATATGCCAGCTCTTTAACTATTTGCCTGATATTCATGATCTGGAGAATACTATTGGTCTTAATAAATATTAAGACCATAAACATTACTACAAATTTCTTTTTGGCTCATTTTGAGCTTTGTTAACATTTTCATAGAAAATAACTTGAGATCTAGATTGAAAATATTTTAAGGGCCAGATATTGCTTTCAATCCAGATTCAGCTGCGCATTTATTTCATGCACAAACATTTTGACCCCTGCAGGTCTAGTTTCCTGTATATCAAAAGATTCATGTTCTTAAAACCAGTGATCCCCTTGAGATGATTCACTGATGCATGCATTTTAGAATAGCGTTTGACTGACCAAGCTGAACTGTCTACTGGTACAGCTTCACCGAAACGTATCATGACGCTATCCATTTAACCCAAATGAGGACTTCTTGCAGAAAATACTAACTCACTGTAACTCTGAGGAGACAGTGCATGAGTATCTTATAGGGATTGACAGTTGGATTTGAAGGATTATGATCAGGGTATAATTGTAGGGATTCTGTGCACTGGATACGGCAGTCAATTGCTCACTTCTAGTTTCAATTAATAAGCTTCCAGGGACAGTCAGATAGACCCTCCACTGGTGTGGATCAGCATAACTGCACTGAAGTGAGGAGAGAAATACCATTCATTTACACAAGCTTATTTTCTCACTTGAGGCAAACAACATGCTAATGAAATTCACAGGACATAATAAATTGGGAAAACTTATGAACATCAATAAGGATAAAGATATAATAAAAAGTCAACCTAATGAAATAAGATATCTGAATGGAAGATTAAATGAGATTTTAGGCTTGAAAATACAAACAAATGTATCTTGGGAGAAAAATATTGCTGATACTATACTCTGGCAATAGAAAGAAAAACCTAGGAAGTGGTAATTGTGTGCAATTTTGAGGGAATACTCAAACTGGAATTTGGCCCTCAGTGCTCGTTGACTTTCAATAGGATTGCGGTGCTATTTCCACTCTGTACATTCAAAAATCAATCCATCAGCTGGCAGTGATATATGGTGGTGCTTTCAGGTTTATTTTGTTTGTTTGCTTTAAAACATCTAGTGGAATATGGAGCTGCAAAACATAAGATTTTCTTTCAGGAGCACGAGAAAAATGAGTCCAGATTTCTCCAGAGAGACTCTGTGTGCTCCAGAATACTGCTTGTGCTGCTGGAGAAATCCTCTTATTTAAAACAAACAAACTTACAAAGGAATTAAGGATACCTATATTAGAAGAAGGAAGTAAGTTACTTTTCAAATACACACCTCCTGTTTTCTGTAATGCCAAAACAATGAGATAATTTGGGCAAGGTGTACCATGCATTTTTAATGTTATGTCTCATTGTCTATAGAATAATGGTCTGATGGAAACTGTAAGAATTTATGGTTAAGGACAGTATAACCTCAAATATACAAGCTAGTAGACGTGTGGCAAATAATAGGTGTCTGTAAAGGAGAGGACTGGACATGCTAATATTATCTTTTCAACATCAGTTTTTAAAGCAAACATCCAGATGGATAGCTTCAGTTTTTTAACTTGCAAATGGCTTTTACAAAGCAGAGAGACTCTTTTGGTTGCTAAGATTCCTATTTTTCAGACAGGGACTCCAAATGGATGTGCAACTGAATTAATGGAGAAATTACTTAACATTATATGCCCTAAGAAATGATAAATACAGAAAAGATATCTACTCTGACAGGCTTCTGGTTCAGGCTCCCCATGTGCCATCAAAAGCTTAACAGGTAATGGTTTTTTCCAGTTTATTCCACCGACTCAATGCAGAATTGCAGACACATTTTAACCCCTCTATGCCTCTGTTTTCCCATCTCTAAAATAAAGATGTTATGTACCAAATGATTAATTTCTTCCCCTTCTCCTTTTTTTTTTTAAATTGTCTTTCAACTTCAAATATTTCCATTAGCTATTTTAAAACAAAACCCCAAAAAACCCAAACCCCAATTTTATTACGGAAACACGCCACCTGTGAACAGTGTAAAGGATGATAAGAAGAGCATAGAGCAGGAAAAAACAGTGGTTCTATCTTGCTAGGGATATTAACACTTATTTTTGCAATACAATGTGGACAGTCTTTCTTTTCTGCATGCGGCTATTTAAGTTTTCCTTATAGTTGCTACCATGAATCCCTTACTGGTTTTTAAGCTTTTGTTTCAGTAGCTTTCCAATTTCTTACACCTAAACTATGTTTGCCTCCACTTCAAGCCACCCCTACTGCTGTCTGTCGCTGTGCATACTCCCGGCTTTTGATCATTATAACTGATCCTATGTTCTGCAAAATGCCTGCAAATGTTTGCCTTCAGTAATCTGTTCCACTTTCCAGCAGGGAGCAATAGCATCTTTTTTCTCCTCCTCAGTGAGGCCACTCTGCATAGCTTGTGCACAGGGACCCTTCAGCCCTGGATCAGTTTGCTGTCAGTGAGAAGGGGAACAAAGCATGCTACCTATGTTTCGTAAAATGCAACTGGTCATTGATAAAAACCAGTCATTGTGTGGCTTTCAGTGATAGTATTAAACCTATAGACTGAGGCAAAAGGAAGTGGTTTTACTTGTAAATACTTAAATTCCCAGTGTGAGTCAATACAGCAACCTGATTGGAGCTGAAGGTCTTATCTGTCTCCAGAAATGTTACATCCTTTGCAGGGACCTTGTTATGTCTTTTTCTGTGCTACCTTACCTCCTTTGGGCTCTCTGTCAGAAACTCTTTGTCCTTCCCTTTGCTTTATGCTGTAACAAATGCCTGTTGCAAATCTGCAGATGGAACTGTAGATGGGAGAGGGCTGATTCTAGAGAAAGCGGAATTGAATGACCAACTTTTCTGAGTTCATGTGCACTGAGGTCAGCCCAGAAGTGATTTGGGAAGGCAGATGCTCGTTTTTTCCTTATTCAGGCGTCAGGTTTTGAAGTTCTTCTAGCTAGCTGCAAAGTAGGACAAAAGGCCTCCACAGAAAAGAGTTTACCTTGAAGGCAAGTCAGGCCTAGGCGCAAGACAAACAATCTTACAGGATGTTGGTATGGGACCTCTAAGACTGATATAGGCAGTCCCAGGCACCCAGAAATGCATGGGAGGAGCGGGAGGACGACATGGGTTGTCATGCAGCTGTGAAAGTCCTTCTACGCAACGTGCAGCAAATATATTCTTGTAGAAAATTACACAGTCTTTCACCTACTAAACATTCAGACCTTCAAGAAGTCTCATTTAAGTACCAAGACCTCTTAATTCAGATATTCTTCTATATGTCTCGTGAGAGATGGCATTCAGCTTCTTCATTTCTCAGCGCTCATCTGGAATTTTCTTAGATTTGGATCAGATCCACCAGCCCAGTCAGAGCTGGTGTTGTTACAAAGCCCCAGGCCTTGGTGTCATCCAGGAGAGGGCCAACCTAAGTATTAGAAAATTAAAAAGAAAAATCAATGGATTGAAGCCAATACTCTTTTAGCTATGATAACTGTTCATTGTCCAACAGTTATGAGATATCCAGCCTAGGAGGCTATGGGGCAACATGAACTTGCACTGATTTTGGTGGTAGCTCCTGAAGTTTAGCATTTTACAGAGTACAACCTGAACTCATTAACTCTTTGCAGATAAATCTGTCCCGGTCCAAGTTTTTTCCTTCTTCCCAGACCTTGCCCTGAAGTTTTCCTTTTGTCTTCTGTTCATGACAGACTCTCTTGATACAAAGCCTTTTGTGTTACTACCTCTGAAAGATGCTGTTTAGGAACAAAACCTTTTGTAATGTATTCTTTATTTCTTTCATCACATGCTATGCTGCATTTTAAGCAATGTTTTAAAAAAAAGTATTCAAATCCCGTGAAAAATATGACTTAGAGTATTTGCAGTATAATGCTGGGTGGTGCATTGCGGTATAGTTGGGAGAGTATGAATGTCTTTTTTCCTTTGCCTAAAAGATTTTTCTGTATGGACAGTCAAACCAATAAAGTCTTCTGTAAGCTATATCACAATATTGTTGGTAATGTTTGACCTCTGTATGGTTTTTTCTTAGTCTGTCTTGACTTTAAATGGTGTCTTAAGTTAATTCAACTACTGTATATTCATCCTCCCTAAAATTTCTGGACAGTGTTTGGAGCTGTACAAGCAGACATAATGTCTACACTGCAATCCAGCCACCTATTTTTCTTCAATAGTCTGGAGTATGTCCTTTGCTTTTTATTTGAGTAAAGCAATTGTCTTGTTGGAAATGGAAAAACATCAGAGATCACAAACTCTGTGCATTCGAGTGATTTTTCAGTTTAAAGTTGAAAAAACTAGTGCAGACTGATTCAAGGGAGTAAACAGGAATACTTCAGTCCCTGTGTCTGAATGTCACCTACAGAGCCAGACTTCAACTCTCTCACACATATTTTGCCAGTTACGCTCCTGTTTTAAATCTGCTTATCTGCACAGGGCTTCAAAAAGAAACAAGGCCTGTCCTCCTTATATGCTTGATCTGGTACAGGTGTTCATTAATAGCAGGGCATCTTTCCCCTCAGACCCTTCTGTACTGTACGACCTCCTTCTAGTGGTACGGAAAGCAAATGGATATTGTTAAGAAAGCACCTGTGTGCAAGTAATTTAGATCTAGATGCCTTACACGCTGAATTAATAAATACCTGCTGGGGTTAGAGGATCTTTGGCATTCAGAATGGATTCAAAATTATATACTCATGAGGCAAATAGTCTGGTTAGGTGCCTGTGTGGATCTGTCTTTTAAGCGTAAGTGTTGCAAGTCACTCCCAGACTTCTTCATCCATCCCCCTTCCCCAATTCAAAACTTTAAACTAAGCATCTTATTGATTGAAGATTTCTCTGTGCAGAGGTGTCCCTGGAGTGGGAACACTTGTGAAGAAAAGCCTGCAAGAAAAGGAAGTTTTACAAGATTAAGAAATTAATTGGATTCTCTTTGCTTCTTTTCTTTCCTCACACTTTGTTGAAGGCAGTCTCGGTTTCCCACTGCAAAAAAATACTTTCTCTGGAAATCTCTGGGTTTAGTTCCATATTTATTCACTCTGTGCTCAACTTCTCTACAGCATATAATTCCATTGATATAAACAGAATTAGTCACACTACTCATGTTAAATATGTGCTCAAATATTTGTAGGCAGCAGCTCAGAGACAATACACAAGAATTTGTCTTATCTAGCTCTTCCTGTTCCTATGAAATTATTTTTTATTTATCAAAGGACTCAACAGTTCTGGAACATCTGAAAGCCTGTGCAAATCTGCTTCTGAATATTTTTGGCTAGAAAAAAAAATTACTAACCATCTTGGAAATCATAATAATTTATTAGGAGCGTTCTTATTTTAAAGACTTGGAAAATGAAGATGAAAGTTGACAGAATAAATTGTAGTGAGAGAATGAGGTTCCTTTTTGATCCAAGAGCCTGGTGGTTAATGCACTCTCCAAGGATAAGGAAGAAAGAGGTTCATTTCCTCAGTGCAAGATCCCTAGAGCCCAGAGACTTCTTCCCATCCCCAGGTTTCACCTACTAAAAGCTGCCTTTGGTACATTCAGACCTTCACACTCTCATTTGGTGCTCTGTTGCTTTGTGTTGAATGTAAGAACAGCCTCACATCCAGAGACCATTCTGGGAGATGTGATATCTACCTCTGCCCAGGATTCAACAAGTATTCTTTTCAAAAACTGCTAGTTTCTCCATGAGAAGTGAATGAAATTCTCCTTCTCCTTCAATTTTACTGAAGTACATAAAAATGAGCACATTTAAAGGTTTTTTCACCAGCTAAACCGAACCTAGATCAGAATATGTTTTCACATTTCAAGTTCTGGCAATTAAAAATGAATCTTTACATAGAAGTTAATCTGCTTTAAATTTCTTTTCCATTCCTCAGGTGTAAAATCAATTATTTTAAGAGAGTTAGAGTATCCACCTCATGACAGCCTTTAAATACAATAAAACTTTGCAATCTTTGCGAAAACCTTGCATTTATAAATTGTGAAAGTCCTAGCAGTTCTTTTACTTTACAGGTCTGATGTTTTCTTCTCCCCCCCCATTAAAAAGCACTTGGCTTTTGTTTGGTTGTTATTTTTTAATTGTATAACTTAACTTTCATACTGGTAAATGTTTATTTTTTGGCATGGAAAGTCCTTTTCACTGCCAAGTTGTTCCCCACGATGATAGAAATGACACATAATTTTCAGAACTTCTGAACAATCATCTAAACGTCATCATTTATAAACAACAGTAGAATTGTTGGGATCTTCATAACAAATGTGATATTTGGTGTGAAAGAATCACTGAGGTTTTTCAGGAAGATATCCTGTGCTGCTAAGCAAATTCATGTGTCTTCATTTGGGCAAAACCAAACAAATTAGTCTTCATTTCTGAAGCAAATTCTTAAAGAATGCTCTCAAAACATCCAAGGCACGGTTGATGCAGAAGTAGACCCCTTGGGAGTGTTTTGTTTCTGATTGTGGGATTTACCTTCTCACAGAGACAGATGTCTGGTTAAGCAGTTACCCATCTGTTCTCCTGTATGAGCCTCTGTCCCTCTGTTTTCTTACAATGGAAGTCCTATCGTTGATTATGGACTGGCTTCAACTTGCCTTATCAGTGTTATAGGTTAGTGTAGTGACTTCAGTAGCAAGTGTGTGGATGCTTTTGAGGGGCTTCTTTTACTTAACTTAGCCACGGCCTATTGACTTCAGGCTGTTAAAACACAAAGGGGCTGTTAAAATGCAAGGCCCCTTCTTAAGGATTTTAATGACCGCCATGGTGTTCCCGGTCTCAGGCACTTAGTTTTCTTTCTTTTCAGTGAAATTAATACAGTAATTTAGCTACACAGGAACAGGCAAATAATATATGACCTTAGAACTGAATTCAACCACCCTAGTACTGGCTCACTTTCTTATTGATTTCAGTAGGGATCTGTGGGTGGAAAAATATCAGAGATTTATTAGAGAATCATTTAATTATTTTTTTTTTCTTTTTTATACACAGTTATGATTAACTACAGAGAACCACAACCACTGTGCTCATCATAAACTGTTAGAAGTCTTATGCAAAGTTTTGGTTCAAAGAATTCCCAGGATGTGCTCCAAATCTAAACAAATCCACTTCCTATTGACTTCAACAGGAGCTGGACTAGATCCTCCAGCTCTGGAAAAGATAGGGCATTCACAGAAAGGAATATTTCTTTAAGTACTTTAATAAAAATCAAGATCTCAAGAATCTCAAGTCATCAAAGCCTGGAGCTGCAGTTCTTAAAACAGGATACTAAGATCAATGATCACTCTAAGGTACTGACAGTGAAGGAGCCATTTTAATGGATGATGGATGTGTCTCACAATACACTTTGCACAGGTTAAGCATCATTTGTGTTAAAATCACTGTTCATTTTGGTCATAAAGACCAAAGCTTATCTCAAAACTCCATGAGTAGCCACCCAAAAATGGTCTGTCAAATGCTTGTGGAGAGGGAATGAAGTCTGACATTTGATTTTATGTCAGCACTGTGAAAAAAAAGCAAACAAACAAAAACCCAACAAAAACCCTTTGGTTTTTTACATTACTAATTGAAATAGAGCAGTACCTCAAGACTTTCACCTTCTATAGGTTATACGTGCACACAAAGGTGTTCAGCTACCTCTTTTTAGTTCTTTGTTTCTATTCTGTCCTGCAGTTCAGAGAAACTATTTATTGGGACTCATAGATGATTGAAGTCAATGCAAAGAACCCCATAGACTTATTTAATTTTGGGCCAAGTCCCTGGTTTTATAGGTAAGCATTTATATTCAAGGATCCTTGGTTGCTGTCTGACCTGACATAAGTAGCCTGATAAATATACAAAGCTCTGACATATTCTGCCATCAGGAAAAGGGCCAATCAGGAAAAAAAAGACTGAATGTAAATTAATGTCAGTGTCAGCTGGAATAACTTGTGTTCTTCAGCATCTGCAGCTCTGTATTGTTTCAGGATTTCTTTGGCTAAATGTTGATGGGCATTCCCCTCAGCTCAATTGGAAGTCCAAATGAAAAAGCAAAATTACGTGAATTTGTAATGCTCTGTGGAAGACTTTATGTCTACTACACCAGCATGAACTAGCTTGTTCATAATCTGTTTTACCCTTTGGCAAATGTGACAGCTACTCTGTTAGTCCAGATGGCAGGACTCCACTGCTTGTGCGATCTAAATGTGTTTGTAGTTGCAGACACTGGGCCTGTTGGATTTCTGTTACTTGTTTCCATTAGCTTTGTCTTCTTAGAAACCTTGTAAGAACTAAGAAATCTAAGATGCAAACTCAAACAATGCATGATCTTTTGAGATAGATGAGTCCTGCAATTATCATGTGAGGTGACACTTAGACATAGTTTTCATATCTGTAAACTTATCACATGAAAATATTATGGCTTGTCCACCAAACTTACTGCAAATGCACAATAGACTTGTTACGTTTCAGACTCATAACATGTACAGATCAGTCCAAACACCACAATCCAAAGTGTTCTCTTTTGCTATATATGCCCATGTTGTCAGTAAGCTCACTCAGAGGTGAGACTTTTTGGACAATGGTTATAAATAGGTTGATTGCTCATGGAGAATAGAGATCTGGGAAAAACAGATTTTCTCTGTGTCCTTTCTTATGCTGTGAAATGCATTTCCTCCAGCAAATGTGATGAAACAAATTCATCCCTGTGAATAGAGAGCCAAAAGGAGAGAGAATATGAACTAGTCTACAAAAACCTGCAGCTAGCCTGGGTACTACTGAGGAAAGAACATTTTTTAAAGATATAGGTTGGGGCCTTGCTCATGAATACGGGAGCCGATAACAGGACGTTACAGTGGATCGAACAAGTTTTAACAAGTGGAAATCTAGGCTGGAAAACAGGCATCAATGCTTTTGGAACTGTCACATTGAATATAACCTGAGATCAATTATTTGAAAGAGAAGCCGGGAGGAAAGCACTGCAATCAGATAAAATTATTACATTTTTGTGAATTGTTTGGCCTTAGTAGCTTACTGTGGCAGTAAATTTGATATTCTAATGATGGGTTGTTGGAGAGAAATTTTTTTGTGAATATGCTGCATTTCAACTGAAATGAAAACTGGAGAGAAACCTTGGTTTCTTGTCCTGACACTAAAATATCACTGAAATCCTTCCTTGATATTATCTGGAAATTCTCTGTGTGTATACCTATTTATATTCTTTATTTTGCTCACCTGTGGTACAAAGGCAAAACCTACATTTATTCCTAAAATATGAACATGAGCTCTAATTTTTGCCAAGTTACACTTTGATGGTGATTTGTTAATCATCTAAAGCCCACAAAACATTTAAATCATAAGGCAACAGAAGTATTTCCATCTTCAGGAGTCTTTGCCTTGTTTCATCTAAATAAGTATTGCTCTGCTGGGGTGTTTCAAATGTAATTCTCTTTGATAGACCATACTTTTTGCTTATTTATGTAAAAATACCTAGCTGCTTGCCAGTCGTAATGTGATACTTGCATTGTTTTTGTAGCGGTCTAGAAAGACAGCATATGAATAGTATCGGCTGTTTCAGCCTAGTGTCTTTTTAACAATGGCATGTAAACTGAGCATTCTATGCAATTTTTTTAAAATATATTTCAATTGCTGGAAATTTTCTCAGTTCTGAGATCTATACAGCACCAGATCTAATTCAGACAAGACTGTCAATGAAATTCAATAAGGGCAAGTGCAGGGTGCGGCACCTGGGGAGGAATAACCCCATGCACCAGTACAGTTTAGGGGCTGACCTGCTGAAAAGCAGCTCTGCAGAACATGGGAGTCCTGGTGGACAATAAATTGACCATGAGGCAGCCAAGAAGGGCAATAGTCTCCTGGGGTGCATCAAGAAGAGTGTGGTCAGCAGGTCAAGGGGGGTCATCCTCCCGCTCTACTCTGTCCTGGTGAGGCCGCATCTGGAGTACTGTGTCCAGTTCTGGGCTCCCCAGTTGAAGAAGGGCAGGGAACTGCTGGTGAGAGTTCAGCAGTGGGCTACAAAGACGATGAAGGGATTTGAGCTTCTCTCTTGTGAGGAAAAGATCAGGGACCTGTGTTTGTTTAGCCTGGAGAAGAGAAGACAGAGAGGGGATCTTATCAATGCTTACAAATATCTAAAGGGCGGATGTCAGGAGGATGCCAGGCTCTTTTCAGTGGTGCCCGGTGAGAGGACAAAGGGCAACGGACACAAGATACAACACAGGAAATTCCATATGAACATGAGGAAAACCTTCTTTACTTTGAGGGTGGCAGAGCACTGGAACAGGCTGCCCAGAGAGGTTGTGGTGTCTCCTTCTCTGGAAATATTCAAAACCCACCTGGATGTGTTCCCATCCAGCCTGCTCTAAGTGAACCTCCTTTAGCAGGGGGTTGGACTCGATGATCTCTGAAGGCCCCTTCCAACGCCTACCGTTCTGTGATTCTGTGCGTAAGTACCAACATTTGGCTAGTTGATTACTTAGTAGAATTTGGTAATGTGTGCAATTAATTGATATGCAACTAATAAAAATCTGAGGGAAACTGGCAGCAATTATTTCTCTATGCTGTATCTCTTTACCACTAGTATTTGTATACTTCCTTTATATTGTTTGGTTGCAAAACAATGACCTTTCAGGACTGGCTTGTAAAATCCTTATCTGCCATGCACCTGGGCATTACTTTATAAATCCCCCAGGTATCCTTAAGAGGAAAAATTGCCTCGGTAATATACATTAAGAAGATTTTCAAAAACTTTCCTTATTGCCATAGCCCTTTCTCTACAACTATTATTGGAACTTCGTGACTTTTGAAGGAGAAAAGCATGCTCTGTACATAGAGCTCCAGAATTTCATAGCATTTGAGTTTTTGAGCTCACCAGTTTTTCAACAACAGCAGCAGTTAGGCATATGTCCCACTGGTGTCTGAGCATGAGTTGTCTCACTCATAAAAAATTGTGACACTGTCTAGCAACATCTATGATTTGCAATGGTTACTTTTTTAGAACCATAAGCACTGTGTCGTGCTTTTTTACATAGCTGTTTGATAGTTAATCCTCATGAATAATAAACAGTAGATGAAAATTAGTTCTGCTAATCGCTACCAAGTAAACAATTTTCAAAACCCAACATTTTATGAAATATAAAATGAGATTTTTGAAAAGAAATAATTATAGCTCCTAAGTCATTTTCCTGAAATAAATGAAACTGTTACTTCAAGTCATACTACAAATTTGACCCTTATTTCAGACTCATTAAAAGGTTTGCCACGCTTCATCTATTTAGATGGTTAATGGCCTTTGCATTGCAGCCAAGTGTCTAATAGTCACAGGCTTTGGGTCACATAAAGAACTGCATGCAGATCAGGTGAAAAATCGCATCTTCAACTCAGATTTGTGTTGGCTGGAACAATTCAATTAAGCCGTAGCTCAAGTTGTGGGCATATGTGTGTGTGGTGGGGAGACAGAGTAGGAAAGAGAGCGGTGGTTCATCTTCCAAAGGGGAGACTGAGATCGTTGTTCTAAAGGTAATAGGCTAAATCCACGCTGGGGTAATGCCAGAGAAGGAACTCCATGAGAGTCTTTCTTGGAAAAGTACTTAAATTACCTTGAATAAATGCAGATAAACCCCAAACACCTAAGTATAAGCCACTTTTTGGAGATTTCAGGAGACAAAAAATGATGGGCCAGAGTTTACTTTTAGATGAAAGTGCTCAGTTTGGCACTGAGTTGTAGTGTAAAATTAAGATGAAGAGCAAAACTGAATATAAATTAGTTGAGTGCTTTTTTCAAGATAAAACTCCACTGAAAACAAAAAACAATCCTGAACAAGGTACATAAACAAGAATTGCTTTCTTACATATTAATGGAAACAAAGCCAGCTTTATATGGGTAAATGCTCCTAGCACTAAGCATTTACTCACAGATTGGCATCAGGATTGGAAGGAAATAATTAAAGCATGTGGATATAACCTGCACAGTTCTTCAGAGCAATGAATCCAGACACAGTTGGGCTAAATCCCTTATAAACAAAGGAAGCATAATTAGCTGATTAATCAATAATGTGTAATTACTTAGTTACATAAAGCAATACACAGTTTGAATTTCCTTCTCATGGACCACTATAAATAGCACATTTGCAATAGCTGTGAAAGCAGTATAAGGAACTCACAAAAGGGGGATAGACTTGGATGTTTATAAGACAATAAAGTTTAACTGGCTGTATTCCATTAAGATTAACAAATACCCATGTAAAAGCACAAAACAGCAAGCTTTGCAGATCATCTTAGCTATAATTCTATTTACATGGTGAAGTCTACCTCTGTAGGCATGCTCTAGACTGGCTACCAGATGAATTCCAGCTTGTAAAAGCTCAGCTGTTTCTCTTCTCAGAATACCGAGAGTGCTGCCAGGTTTTGTGCCTCAGTTCTTTCTTGCTTTCAGTTCACTATCCTGTTATTGCCTTGCTCTTTTACTGTATTTTCTTACAGTCTTCACTCTAATTCAGATGCCTAATACATTCTTATTCTGGTATCCTCTTAGATGTATAAAAATATCTTGATGCCATTTGGCTTTCAGTGATACTGGTGGGGTTATGGCTCGTAAGAAGGTCAGCTTAGTTTTGTAACATTTATATTTCAGATTTATTTAAACCTTAATTTAGAGGGAATAAATTAATATTTATTCAGTCCAAACATAATACAATGATTACCATGATTTTGAAATGCATTTGATTTTTCTAATAAGGCTGAGAAACTGTTTTACAACATAGAGAGAGAACGGCAGAATTTGAACAAACTGATTTACATCACGTTGCAGGGGCAGGAAAATCGCTGTTTTGATGAACCTTCACTGAAATATTTCCTGAAGGATACATGAGCAGTGTGGTTCATATCCATATTTTCTCACAGATGCACTTGACATCTAAAGATAACACCTTACTGTGCTATTGTCTTGCAGAGCAGCTACTGTGATTAGTAGAAAAGAGTAGGAGTGAGAGGAGAAAGCTATCAGTTATAGAAAATTACTCTGTGTCTTTGTCCCAAACGTGCCTCTGCAGCTAATTTCACTCTTGTAGGTCATAGTACCCAAAATTATTCCTGGAAATGAAATTTTTTGTCTGAATTTTGTTTGAGTCATTGCATAACTTCTTAAACTAACATTGAGGAAGAGTTCAGAACTCTTCTGTAGTGACAGTCCTTTGCAAAGACTCCAAGGTGCCTGCCTTTGTTTGCTTAGGCAAATGAAATGAGCATTGCACAGAACTTAAACCTAAATAAATCCAATGGCTCCTTCAATTTCTACTTGGGTGGATAAGAACTTCACCCAAAAGCGAGCATGTTATTTCTGTCTTTTCCTCTCTTCCTTGCAAGCAGATCAGGCAATAAAATTAATTAAGTCAGCGTAGACAGTGCTTCCCATACAGAAAGCATAAAGTTATCCCCATTTTGGTGCCTTGTCGTGTGCAGCTAATGACTGCAAAAGCTAGAGAGTCTTAAAATATAATACTGACATCTTGAATAGGTAAGTGCTTCTAACAGTGTATGGAGCTAAAATGCTCTATATCCTACTAAATCACGGAAGAACATTTTTTCATACATCTTTGGTCTAGTTTTCATGGCTAAATTTCAATAAGCATCTGTTTTATACACACGTACTATACTTTTTAGTAGTAGATAGTGTGTTTCTGTAAGAAACTATTTATCTCCTTGATGGCCATTTTCCCATCATCCCATGCAAGAGTATTTTCTGCTACTGACTGTGGACAGCAGATGATGGTCACTTCTTAGCTGATGCTGAAAGGGTCTTATTTCTCCCCCTGAACCTTCCAAGTCCTACTGCAGAAGCACAAATGCAGCGACAGCAGATACTACATGTGCCGTGGAGAAATATTAGGTGATGTTAACTACTATAGCAATGAACAGAAGGATTAGAGACTAACTTGATAATATGCTTCTTTGGATAGTGATAAAACAGAGTAGTACTGTTGTTCTGTCATCCCTAGCTGTTTTCTGTTACGCAGAAGGCATCTCCCCCAGACTTCTTCACATGGACATGACCTGCTACTAGAGAACTGACTCAAAAATTCTTGTGTACAGAATGATTATATTTTTACTGAAACATGAGTTTGTGTTTGTGTTGAGTGAAGTGAAAAATAATTCAGCAATGTTTATTGGTAGATAAAGTGCAGAAATGAGTTTCTGAAGCATTGTTAAAACTGGTATCGATTGTTCTCTATGCAAAAGGATTACAGAATACGTAAAGAGAAATCCCTGAAGTATGATCTTGACTATTTTCACAGACTAAGAAATAACACTAAATAAATAAATAAGTGTAGAAACTAGTTTCTGCCAGGGATCATCTTTGAATTTATCCCCAATTCACATTTGAGTAAAATAAAAACATAAAAAAGAAGCAGCTGAACATGATCTTTACTAAAGCTAACTCCAAGCATCTGCCAGTCCTACTACTCTTGCATGAACCTCATGACACTGAAACAACTGAATATATAGATACTTTTATTTCCTTTAGCCATTCCTCTTGATTTCTATAGGTATGCCTCCAGTTTTTTTTAAATACCTCACATACATGGATTATGTTGCTAAGCTTCTTTTCTACCATGAAACTTGTTTTTTGGAAAGGTGGTCAGACCTTATTTTTCACCAAGAACTTTATCTTAAAATGCTGGAAGATGGGGACTTTAAAAAAGCATAATTTTATCTAACCAGCAGTATCATTAGGACATGAATATCAATTGTTATTCCATCAAACAGGCAGATGGAAGAAAATATAGCTATGGAGTTACCTTCTAACATTTTAGGGTTGTGGGCTTCTGACAGTTTTTGTGGAGACCGGATCCATAAAAAGTGAATTGTGCACTTCATTACACTTGGCTTAATTGCCAAAATATTGATGTTCATTTTTCAGTACCTAATGAGAACTAAGAGAATCATTTCAGCCAAAGTAGTAATTGGAACAAAGTCCGTATATTTCACCTGAGCTCTCTATTACTGACAAGAAAATAATATTGAGGATCTCTCACAGCATTCTTTTTTATTATCCAAACCTCAGTTGAACTTCCTGATACTGGGGGGAAAAAATCTGAGCAGGAATTGTAATTATATCTTGCTTATATTGATTTATTTTGGCATGCTCTAATTTTCCATAAAACAGTAAAGACCAAAGTAATATATCAATTAATACCCAATCCATAGCTTTAATGATTTTAAAAATATTTTTTTATAATCTATTTTTGGTGTCCAAGTAACTTGCACTAACCTTGTCATAGTCCAAATTGCAATACATGTACTAAAGTTACCACTTTTGCTGCATGCAAAGGTAATTACAGAAATTATATTCATATTAGCTGCTGCTTGATACTGAGAAAGCTGAACTATTGGAAACATTTGGCACATTCACTGGAACAGTTATTTAAAATGGGACAGTGGAATCCTCCAAATATAGCCCCTCCTTCTACCCCAGCCATTGTTAACTCTAAGTAAAATTGCAGGCAGAAAACAATAAGGCATTGAAATCATATGAAATTTTCCCTAATTTTCCATGAAACTGATGTGCAGTATAGTTGAGTAAGATCATTCTTATGAGTACAATTACTTATTTTCATCTGTAATGAGATTTTTTTGTCTGCAATCTGACACTAAGTTATTTCTTTTCTAAAGTCTTCATTCCTTAGGGTCCAATACCTCCCTTTTCCAGAAGACAGGATTCCTCTTAGAATGAATGAAAGTATCTTTAGGAGTATATTGAAAAAAATTGTCCTAATATTTTTTATCTTGCCTTGAAAAAGTAACTGTTTTCATTCTACTTGCTATGCTCATGATGAAGTACTCACTTCTTAAAGGAAAATCAAACGATGTTCATTATCAGCTTCTCTTCCCTTCCTATTTTCCTTAGCAAATCTCAATCATACTGGACTCCTATTAGTAACCTCATATCCTCATTTCTGTATAAAAAAACATGTCATGGAAGAGGGTCATCTTTCGCATAGAAAGCTGGAATATGCCATTGGGGTACACCTAAGGATAAGCAGCTGAATTAGTAAACTGCCATATGATAAAAAGCACACAATTTTAGGTGTTGTCCAAGAAAATAACAAACCAAATAAGAGAATCCAGGGGATAAGAATAATTTTCAGATGTATGGTAATTATATCCTAGAAGGAAAACCTGAACACTTTGCATCTAAAAAAGAGTGAAAACATAGATACTCCACTGACCAACAGAAGAATTGCCTCAAGCAGAAAAAGAGTGGTCTGTCTTGCATGCATGTGAAGGATAGGATAAGAATTATCAGCTGTAGAAAACCAGAGAGAGAGATTTAAATTGTGCATTAGGACAGCTTTCCTAATGGTAGATAATAAAATAAATGGTCTGAGGATGATATGGAGTTTTCCTAACTGTAACTTGGACAAACATCTGTCATGAATTAAATCAATATTGCTGAGTTTGCCTTATGCAAAGAGACAAGGTAGATGATCTTCAAATTTCCATTTCAACCTTATCATCCTGTGACAGTAAATGTCATAACTGAGGATGACATCTTTAACAAGGAAAAGCATACCCCCTGTGAACTGTCAGTTTGCAAAAATACAGTGAAAAGTATTATCTCTGTGTTTTTACCAACACAATTAATTGCAGCTTTTAGAAGGAGTGGCCTAGGGTGGACTTGTGTAGCTTAGAAAGTGAGACATTCCATTTGGAATTAAATTTTATGGCAGGCTTTTTGCATCTATCTGGTGCTGATTTGTAGTCATAAACCAGCACATGATAAAACCATCTAGAATGTGTTAATATTCCAGATTATATTAACACTCAATATATTGCCAGTGTTGCTTACCTGCTTACCAGCACTAGAAAGATTTGAAGTACTGATCATCTGAGGTTCTGCAATTCTTTCTTCTGGGACTCTTCTGATTTTCATGACCATCCATTTCATAGAAGAAAATCCTTATGGAGCTAGCAAAAAAATAGTCAGCAGTTTGAATTTCAGAAGTACAGTACTGAAGAGCACACTGCGTATCATCAGTCTAATTTGTAGACTTCTTTTTAATTGCCTAAACAAACACAAAAATGATTTAACCAGAACACCTCCACACCACTTTCAATATGGTTGATTTATAATTTACCCTAGGTTAGACTAGAGTAGAGTAGATTAGACTAGATTAGATTACATTAGATTAGTTTGCTCTGGTGCTGAGATTAGGACAAATGGCTAGTCTCACTAAATTATGTTTTGTTCAATGATACCTTGATTTTATATTTAGACATAGCACTTAGCAAGAAGGCTGCCATAGGACACTGGCAATAAACACTGCTTCATTAACATGAAGTTGTGAGTGTATGGTGCTGTCAGAGTGTGCTGTCAAGGAGCAGAGTGGTCATTAGCATTCTACTAGAAATCACATTTATTTTGATATAATTGAATTCTCTTGTCCTACGCTTCAGTTTCACAGCAGATAATTAGACACCGAGGTTCACAATTTAAATAACTTTTTAAATTTATGTGCTGTGCTTGCTTTTTATTTGCCAGGTGACATTTCTATTAGAGCTCTAACTTTCTCTAGTAGATTTTTTAGACTTCAGTAGTTATATTGTTACAATTAATGTCCAATTAGATACACAGCAAAACTGTCAAATAGCATGGGATTGAATCATGAGTCAAGTAATGCAATAAGGCTGATGGTTCACAAGTGCAAAGCAGGATCTTTGGGTCTACTTGTACTAAGTAAAGAATGTGCAAGACAGAAATCCTGTTATCCCCCAAAGGCAGGGGATGCTCTGATTGAGAGAACTGATTATGAATGGGTTAAAGCTGCCTCTAGTTAGGGCATTAGTAACCTAGACTGCATGCATATTGCCTTGAACAAATGTCCTACTTGATACATGGGCTGCAGCTTGATATCTGAAGCAAAAGGGTTATTCCAAAATTTCTTGTTGGGAGGAATAAAACATTTGCTGTCATCAGGCACCTGCTAGACAGTTTTAAACACAAAATAAAAGACAGCTGACATCTGCTCTGACTTTGCCAGTCTCCTTTCTCTCTTCTAGCAGAAATCAGAGCCGTTTTCACTGTGTAAGATTTCCCTTGATTCTTGGAAACTAAACATGTGCTCCTTTCATTAGGGAGACTTTTCCTAAAACTTTTCCATGAAGCTTTCTGTACCCAACTTTTTCCATTGTGCTTCTATTTAATATTAGAGCACAAATAGTTGTAATAACTTTTCTATAAGCCTTCTGATCATTTCTTCTGCAGCTCCGGTGATAGCAAAAACTTGAACAAACTTAAAGAAAAAACCACCACCTCAGGCAGTTTTTCTTGTACCTCATTTTCATATCCAATATTTCTATCTGCACTAAGTAGTTTTCTTCTATGATGTCAAATGGAAATTATCTTAGTTGTAACCTGCTGGGTGAAATACTGTGCACTGGAAATTAAGTATTCTTTGCTTAGTGTTTGAGAATATTTATATTTCCTACTTTTTTCATTTTAAAGAAAGAATGTTTTTTTCTGAAATATGATTAATATTGCTCAGTTTTCCTTGGGACATTTTACAAAAATTGTCCTAACTTCATTCTGCATAGGCAAGTGAAAAGGACATATCTGTTAAGATTAGTGTAAACCAGATGAGACCAGCCACTGCTGATGGAACACAAATTTATCGTGAGCCTTTGAAATTCTCATTGTCTGGATTTGGAAAAAAACAACATTTGTTGTTTACAACAGGAGCAGCTGGATGCTTGAAAATCTGGTCTTTCATTTGTATGCTTTAGGCCTTTTTCTAAACAGAGAATTTACTCTGGCTTTGTTAAAGTAACCTCAGGGCTTATCTACATGGGTATGCTTGTGAGGAATAAGCTAGGATATGAATTTTTAAGCGTCACAGCTGTTTCCCACAGAGAGGATACTCTGGTATGTAAGTGCCTTGCTGTAGTTAAGGTTCATCTACAAGCAGAACTGTTTTTTCCTGCATTTTGCAGCCATGTGGTCAATTCCTTCTCAAAAGTTCCCATTCTTTGAGTTTTTCTTTATTTCTCAGCTACCAAAATTGGTTTGTTATCTTTCCCTACAAACTTTTTTTTATTATTATCTAGAATATTTCAGGTGCAACTGCTATACTATGATAGTATTACACCAAGCTGGTTTTGATTTCTGAGACAACTTATGTGCTTCTGCATTTATATATTGTGTGTGAAAAAAAAAAAAAGCATTTAAAATTTATTCCCCCAAGGTGTGACAAAGAAATTAGTAACTCCAATCTGAATCTCTTTTATATTCTACTTCTTGAATATATCTTCCTGCTTAGTACTGACTCCTGAAGTAAAGAAAGTATCACAGAGCAAATGGATTGAATGTTCCCAGTTCTGCTTCTGCAGAGTTTAATGGAAGTCGTGACATTCACAATTGTCAATAGGGTGCTCAGCTCCTTTAGCTGGGACATAGACCTTTTTTTAAAAGTGGAAGCAGATGTCAGCTTTCTCTATTTTCACTGTAAATTTGCTAGATGGTGAGAGATGAAGGTGTAGTAGGAAACCTACAGAAATTACAGCAATATGTTAACTATTCATTTTTTTTATTCCCCTCATCTCTTCAATGCAGAAATAAGCAAACTGTCACAACCACTCCCCCCCTCTCTTCCCCCAGCCCTCTTCCAGTGGGTCAGGTTGCAAAGCATGCAAAATGTTGAACTCCCTGTGTAGCAAACATATTTGTTTTGTGCAACAGGGAGCACTTTTGTCCTCATTATTTTCTCTACTAAATAATTTTTTTCCACTTCATGTATGAATTAACTTTGATGTGTAGTTCTGCAGATGCACAGTTTTCAGGTAAGGTACCAGAGAAGCTAGAAATCTGCTGCCTGATGTTGGGTCACTGGGACTGGGGGACACGTAAGCTTGTGTAGCAGCATGATCACAAGTCCAGTTAAAAAAGTAGCAGACTTGGTTCATGTAAAGATCCTCCATTTTCTTTATTGGCTTGACTCTATTTGCCATGGTATCTTCAAGCGATGGAGGAGAGCTGAAAAAAGGAAACACATTTGCTTGGGCAAAAGCAAAAACAATTAAAACCAAATAATTATCTGCATTTATAACATGCTGAGGGGTCATTTATATCATTGCAAAGACCGTACTGGAAAACTGTCTTGCCCACCCCTTACCTCCAATCCCCAAAGAAAATGTGTCTATTCTGTACTCACACTGTAAGCAGCAATAACTGAAATTTTTTATAGGTATTCAGCATAAGGGAAGATTTACAACATGTTTTTTTTGATAGGTAAAGGCAAGATGTGGCAGAAAAAGGGAGGAGTGTCACTACTAAGGATATATTTTAAAGGATTACAGAAAGAAAATAAATGCATATATTTTTTCTTTTTTTCCTTTTTTTTGTTCACAAAATGAATTAAACTCTTTATAGAGCAGAGTACATCAGTACTTCTCCCCCATTCAAGGAGGAATCTGTAAGGGTACATGGGAGGAGAATGTCTCTTCCTTTAATGGTATTTGCACATGGGACCTTTTTAAATGCAACAAGGGATAATAAGGAGGAAGCCAGAGACAAAGTATGCAGAGAAACAGACCTGACAAAACAAACATGGAGAAAATGTCAAGAAACAAACCTCGCCAGTCAGATGAGTGGATAGGTTATCAAGAAACTACAGGTGCCACTTCCAGGAAGATGAACCTGGACTTTGTGAGGCATAAGGCTGTAAAGCAAGACTGAGAGGGGTGCAGGAACTGACAGAGCTGTACAAACCCACAGGGGACGTGCAGGGGAAGGGGAGAAGGGAGGAACAAAGCAGGAGTGGGGAGAAAAGTTATAACAGGGGCTGGTTGTGTGTAAAATGGGGCTGGTCAGTTCACATGTCTGGTTGAGCACTGCACCTGACCACTGCAGCCTGTCCCATCTTCTTATATCTTCATATTAAATCTTTTCTTAACTAGCTTTTTTGAGTAATCTCACTCTGCACCCTCTGTGTGTATGTGCTGCAAGGGCCAGATGTCAGCTACTGGTGAGACCACTCTGTGTGAGGAGATGGGCTGCCAGCTCCTGGAGTGGAGCCCTGGCCTGTGTTGTTGGCTCCGGCAGCAAGTGGGGTCTCAGCGTCAGCTACTGGATAGAGTGGGGGGGTCTTTACCCTCCAGCCATGGGGTGGGAACGGTGTGTGTCCCGAAACCCAGCTACTGGGGGAGACCAGCAAGAGTGAGGCGAGTGAGGGGCCCAGCACAAGTGGCTGGAGCAGGACCGTAGGTATCTTCCCCCGCCCTAGTGTGCATGGTGTGTGTGTATGTGCGTGTACTTGCCAGTAAACATCAAGCTGGACCACATGGGGCGAGTCTGTGAGTGCCGCGTGTCCAACGAGCTGGACCCATTGGCAAGTTGCTACACAACTTTGTCACCATTTGAACCTGCAACCAGGAAAGCAGCAGCTGCTGCTCCAGGTCCTGGAGCAGTAGGTTGGGCTCCAGCAGCTGGGCAGGGGGGAGTGCTCCAAACATCCTGTAAAAACAACTTGATAATTTATCCCTCTTTTCAAATTGCTTAACTCCACAGAAACTTATGTAAACCCCTTCATTGTATACCAGTCCCTGCTTTACTTGCGACACATAATCTTCTAGTAACGTGGCCTCAGTTACACAAGGAGGTGTGGTAAGCAGTTTAAAGCTGCTGCTACCTAATACACTAAATTGGAAGTAGACATTTACTTTTACTTGCTGTAAATATCTGTATTATGAGGTATGGGCAGGTGACAGATTTAAACTACTGTCCATGACCATCTCCATGAGCTTTCATGATAAATATTTGTCTCAAAGCTTACCTGAACAGGTGGCTGATGAAGAAAGTCCCAATTTATCTTTCTTTGTGTTTAAGCCATTATAATGGCTAATTCAAAGAATGATTCCCCCTGGTAGGTATCACCTATTTGAATTAGTTACTGCTAAATGACATCTGTTTTACAGTTCCTCTAAAATATGACAAACTGAAAAGATATGCCCGAAGGATCTTTCATGCAAATGTCCACAGGGCAGGTTTTCCTCAGCTGTTTCGGTAACTGTCTAGAAGGAAGGCACTATAGGTTAAGAGAGATATGCAAAAGTTTGAACGTTCAGGACTACCACACTTACTGTTTTGAGTTAGTAGAGAGGTCTGAGAAGATCAGCAAAGTGAAAGGTAAGATGAACAAGTTCTTAAGAAATGAACAAAAAAACTTCTTCAGCTAGAAAAAGCATGAAAATTTCTACACATGTTGTGCCATGATGAAAGGTGGCTTTGGCAGTCTGATCTTGAAATTCAGGAACTAATTTCTGACAGCTATTCATTCAAACATTTGAACAAACACATAATTAATTATTAGCATTATTCCCTCCCTCAGTACAGTGACATTTCTTCTCTTTCTTTCCCAATACTTAATTTTCTTAGAATTTCATCCTTATTCTCTTCCACAAACAGCAACATCCAGTTCCCATTGATGGTTCATCTACCAACGCATAATTACTCTTTCAGTGCTTAGCAGATAGTACACTTGTGCTGCTGGCTTTTCATCTGATGCATTTTCAGCTTTTACAACTGTGAATGTGCTGGGGGGAGGTACAGTAACGACAGCCAGGGGAGCTCCAGAGTCATTTATTGCAAGGTTTCTTCTTTGCAATGCTTGTGCACACCCGCAGAGACTCCTCTGTCTGCAAGAATAAGAGGTTGATCCCAAGTCTGTGAACAATGCAGGTGCTAGTGCTGGACAACTGCTGAGGTAGATTTCTGCCCAGAAACAGACTGGAACTTCCAATTTTTATCACAGAGAGCTTTGATTGACCTGCTGTCAGCAGTTATCGTTCTGAGCTAGCTCTGGAGCAGCACCCGATGCACAAAAGATTATAATAGCCTTCTGGAAAACTAATCTTTTGCAATCCATCCCACCTTATTCACTTTAAAAACCCATCCCCAATCACTGGAGAGCACACGTCTAATTCTGCAAACAAACCTAAAGGTTTAATCAAAACTGAGCAATTCAGCAACAACAGAAAACAAACTTTGCAGTTTCTACTGCTTCACTCTGAAATTGTTGCCTGTGCTTCTTGTTGGAAAAAAAAAATATTTTCAGTGTGAATGCTGTACCTTCTCTTATTTATGCAATGTGGCACAACATTTTAGGTGCAAAGGGGTACAATGGCTACCAGGAAGCCAAATTATGGACTCAGAGGAAGGGAGAACCTGTCTGGGCTCCTACCAGCCACAGTACCACAGTCCATGTATGAAGCTCATCAAGACTGAGATTGAGGGGTAGCTACAGGGTAAACAGAGTGCCTGAGCCCATCTGTGGGAGGCATCCACCTTATGTCTATGTATACATATACAAGTTCCCCACTAATAGATGTCCATCCTGCTCCCTCAGAGAGGGGAGCAGGATGAGGCCACTGGAGCTGTCTGGATTTGTGTGACTGCCCTGTGTGTTTGGCTGTGCTGATCCATGTAGCTGCTGTGTACATGTGTGATGTATATGTGTGTTCGTATGCATGTGCCCACTGGTAACACATGCTCAGCCTTGCTGCTCATCAGATCTGGGGGCATGGAGCTGTGGCAGCCTTGCCGCTGTCAGGCTGTTGGATCTGGCCATTATTTCCTGTAACACAATGCACACTCCCTCTATCTTCCGAAAAAATTGGTTGTGACCAAAGACACCTATTCTCGCTTTTCTTCTCCCTCCCTGGTTTGCTCTGTGTTCAAATTTTTTGGTCTTGATATGATCAAAATGTGCTCAGCAGTTACCTATCAACTTTCCTGTAGTATCTCCATCGCAGTTTCCAAATCAAACTTCCCAGCATTTTAAAGAAGACTCAAACTGCATATAGTTCCTGAAACCTATTTTTTCTTCTTTCCACTTGTTGCAAACGAACACTTCCAAGAACAGTTGATGAGTGTGAGTTGGTTTTGTTCCACTGAAGACAGATCCAAACTCTACACTGAGCTGCTGAGAGAAAAAGATGTTGATGTGCTGGTGGGATGATGAGGTGGAGAACCTGAAGAACACTTAGAGGTTACAATGATCCCTTGACAGCCTTTCTCTTTCCTAGGATCTGACCTTTGCTCCCCAGGTCCAGAAGGGGACCTTTTATCTTTCACTAAAGCAAACTCTCAACCTCAAACACATTTAAAATGGAGTGAAGTAGCCTAGACAGCCATTATTACAATTGAAATCTTCCACTTCATGGTTTAACAGTCTTTTTCATAGAAATGCTTTTCAAGTACAATTCATGCAAAACTGTGCTTCAGGCCTGCCTATGGCATTTTTCCACTTATTTTCCCTTTGTTCCACTGCACCACAACAGTCTCCACCCAAGTCTGGTCTCTCACTTCTTTACCACTGGGATTTCTTAGGGGGTAGGTGACCTGGGGCTTATGCTTTCCGTCATGCCTTTGTCACTAAGTTGCACTAGTCCAAGTGATATTTTTAGTCAAGTGAGACTAGTCTAGGAAGTTTTAAACAGGCATTTCTCTTTTTTTTTTTTCTTCCTCTATTGTAAAGACTTGTAGTCTTACTAAAGCAAGTCTGTGGTGATGCTGAGCACAATTGCACAACAGCACACTGATGTGTATCTACAGCTAGGAAAAAACAAATTGGTATTTAGCTCTTTTAAAAGTATGTACGTACTGCTTGATTTAACACAACCAAGCATCACAGGTTTCAAGTATTTATCATCGTTTTCAGCTCCTCCACCAGTCCTTGTTTTGTTTTGGCAGATCGTCTGTTACGTTAAGAAGTGTTATAATTTATTCAAACCCAGATCAATTTTGCTTGTGTGCTAAAATGAAATTGCATAATAGAAACCTCAATTGTTGCACTTATTGTCATTCAAATAATATTGACAGGATAAAAGCGTCTGAATCCAGGCAGAAAATATATTTTATAGTTCATCACAAGGAAACTAGATTTCATGTTCTTGGATAATAAAGTCTATGCCATTTTGGTAAGTTTAGTTTTAACTCTTTAACTGGCTGGTCCAAGACTCACTGTAAATATGCAGTTTTTAAAATGCTGTTTCTACTTAGTTTGAGTCTTTTCAAAATCTGGAGAAGAAGAGGAAATATGTAAGCCTTTTTTTATTTTTCAAATTATACTGACATATTATTACATCTACTACAATATAACATATTGTAATATAATATAATATAATCTTTTAATAATATTAATTTCTATTTTTGTTTGGCTCATGTTTTTTCTTTTTTGTTATTATTCAGTCAAGTTTTAGATGTAAACATTGTTTTCTCTTACAACAAGAAGCTGTAGGAAAATTCGGAGCTCTCCATGATTTAGTAATGAAGTTCAGTGATTCCTTCTTTAGTTAAGTTCTACAGGATAAGAAATACATGTTGTTTTCTTCCTTAGTCCTTTTGCAGAGATGATTGATGGGGGAAAACAGCTCTCTATGAAATTTGAATGTAACTATGGCAACGTATGACTTGGGGGAGAGGGAGGGAGGGAAATTTGAATGTAACTATGGCAACGTATAACTTGGGAGAGAGGGAGGGAGGGACCTCCTCCTGAGCACATTTTATTTATAAGAAAAGTATACTAAGGAACTGATATATCCATAAAAGTTGTGGAGCACAGAAGTCAAAATGGGACAAGTATTCCCTGTGCATTCCCGTAACTGTCATTCATTTAAGAAAGGGGCAAATATGCTGCAAATAATAGTTTCCTTACATTTTCAAACTTTCTTCCATAATCTGTGTCTTCTAATTCTACAGAAGTTATTAATTGGTGGCTTGCTGTTCAGGCAATGCTGTGTGGCATAAAACAGGTTAATTTAAGGCATGTACAGAAGAACGAAAGCCAACAAATGTAAATTCTATCAATTTTACTGGGACTTTTACTTCTCTTCTGCTGTTCATAAGTGAGCAGTGATCTGTAAAAACAGTTTCAGATGAATAGGTTTGGAAATCCAGATTTCTCAACCAAACGCTACAGGAATGTTGCAGTCAAATTTAGTCTTAAGGGTAATTGGTATTTACAATCCAATGGAAAGTGTGTGTGTTTTTTAGAATCTTAATTGTTCCTCGTTGCTATTTTATCCTAAAAATGTTGACAGGCAAATGGAGAGCAAGAATCTGTAAATGAAGTAGAATGACACATTTTCTGCCCATAGGATGAAAAAAATACAGAAGTATATGTCTTTGAGAAAGAAGTTAGAAAAAGAAGAAAAAAGATACAAAAATGTATGTCTTTGAGAAAGAAGTTAGAAAGAGATCTGAACTGGTAAGACTTCTCTGAATGAAAGTCTTTTTTCCTCAGCTGCCTCTTCTGTAAAATGGTTATGATGATCCGTGAAAGAAGCTTGGAAAGTGCAGCTCTGTAGCATTCATTTTTGCAAAGAACAGCTTTTAAGCTGGAGACTTACTGGAATTGAATATTCATATCATCTCCTCAGACTGAGTTTGCCTTCTCCATTCAACACACTAATTCTCCACATAAGTACAATTGTGGAGCAATTATGTTAAATGTGATCAAGTTCTGGGATGCTCTGGATACTGGTATACATGCTAGAGCTGAGAAATCAGGCTAGGGGATGGGCTTTGACCTAAATACTGGAACCATGACTCTGCATGGAAATACATTAATAATGTAAAAGGTACTGATGTTATTTTTCTGCACACCCTGTGGTCTGACAGATGAGCAAAGCTCCTGTGACTCCAGCATGATCGGCATACTGGACCCACACACCCCTCAAGTACATGCTTAGATCAAGGCAGAGGGCTCTAGGACTAAAATAACGTGCTTGTTTTGCATAATAAATCTGTCTTTCAGAAAGAGGACTGGGTAGGTAGGGCAGGAAAATGTGGTACACAGAGGAAAATACACATTCTGCATACTTCATCTCATCTTTCCTTCATAGTAAAGTGTGAGGTGCCTTTTAGAGATCCTTTTTACAGGTCTGTGTGTTACTTGGCTTTGCTGTCACTTTCCAGAAAAGTGAATTGTTGTACCTCTCAAGAGTGGCTCTGAAAGTGAGCACAAAATGTGCTTGAGGAAGTGTTCAGCACTGACTTCGGAACATTGGGTCCTACTGGGCCATGTAAGAAGAAGGGACCTGTGATCTGGGAGTGAGTTTAAGAGACCAGGTAAGACTTACAAATGTTGTTTAGACACTGTGTCCTTCTCTCAAAAGAAATACCCCCATCCAAATATAGCAGCCTTTGCAGTCGCTAGACCAAAGCTGTGACTAGCTCTCTCCAGACCGGAGAGTTGTACTACTGAGTGGTAAATGCCTTTATATTGATGATTTTTTTTTTTTTTTCTGCTGATGCTTTTAGAAAATAAGCTGGTATGTATATGTTTGTATTTTTCCAGTTGTATGTATTGAAAAGCTGAGGAACATCTAGAATAAATGACTTGCTGAGCTTACTCAGGAAACTAGCAATATGGGGGGAAAGAACCTCTTTACTACTTTGTCTGTAAGACTATGTTACATCCTATATGCTCCACAAAGTCACACTCTGAAAAGCCTTTTCCAAACCACCACAACTCAAGAGTGACTGTTGTTGATGATGGGGAATGGATGAATTTGGGGAACATCCTAACTTGCTCACCTCACATTACTTTTCTAAGAAGTTAATGCAATGTGCTGAACTGGTGAATTTTTGGCTGTAATTGTGGTTTAATTTATTATGCTTCTTTGCCTGACAATGAGTAAAACAGCAGAAGCAATTTGAAAAGCAAATGTCGGCATGTGAATGACTATTGTGGCAGCAACGGTTACGTGTCTGATCTTATTTGTGGCCCCCAGGAAATTTGATGGCATTTAGAAATGCATTCGTATTTAACATGAGCTTCAATGTGCATGTGGGACCACAGCCAATAAGCTTCTTGAGGTAAACCAGTTGTTGAAACCAGAAATGTTTTTGATTTCCTGCTAAACACAGAGTTTGTATGTGAGTTCAAACACGTCCCTGAAAACCTCTGCCTTAGCTCCTCCTTTCTCCCGGTCCTCTGATATATGCATTTGTATCTTGAGCTTTTGGGGCAAAAGAACAAGATGTACCATTAAGAGCTGTCCTACCCTACTCTAAGTGGGAATTCTAGAGCTTACTGTGATCCAAAGAAAACCCAATAGTGGTAGGCAAAACAACTACAACAAGTTGTGAATGCTGACTGGCAGGAAATAATTGTGTGTGCGTGTGACTATCTGAGGGATGGAGGGAGTGCATGAGATAACGAAGCAGGGTAAAAGCTCTGATTTCGCTGGTTCTTAAATAAGCCACAGTAGGCAGATAGACTATGGGTGCATTTGAGTGCTTAAGCTTTGTATGAAGATGGAGCAAGGAAAAAAGTGGATTAACTTGGCAGAGCAATGCTTTTTTATTTGTCCGGTTACCAGCAGAACTGCATTAAGTCTGCCCAAGCTGACAGTCCTTGCAGGGTAGGAATGGAGTACAAGAGACAACACATGAAGCCTAAACAGATATGGTATCAAGTCATACTGACTCAGGATAAGCATACTGTAAAAGTGAAATAAGGATTGATTTGCCGTGGCTCTCAGGAAATAATTTATCTGAATTCCAACTTAGGCTGGCTGGATGCCTGTTGGATATTAGAGGACTGTTCCCATACCTTTGAAGACACAAGCCAGGCACAATATCAAGTAAAGCTGGATAACTACAATACTACCATGGAAGCTGAAATTAGTTGCTCACTTTTTACTTTATGTTTGTTAGTGAAATGTCTTGTGGCTGACCCATAGCACTAAAAGTTTGCCAGTGATCCCGAAGTTACTGTAGGAGGATACTGTTACAAAGATGTAGAAGCATCATGGTGATGGCTTTCAGCTGGCTAAAGACAACGATCCTGGGATACGTGAAATACTCTGCTGGCCTCTAGTTTCTACCAGGGGAGCACAGATCTCCCACCTGGTACTGCTATTAGTCTCATGAGAGTGTCAGCAACAGCAACCAAAGCAAGAGCTTCATATAAACTGAACCTCTGAGCAGTATTTAATTCCTGTGAAAAGGGTGAATTGCACTGCCTTCCGCAAAGCAAGCTGGCCCTATGTTCACGTATGTCATACAGCTGACTGGGTTAATGGCCTTAAAGGCAATAGAAAGCTGGTACTTTACCAGTTTTTGACTATAATGTGTGCATTTTCGCTCAAGTTCTTGCAATCCTGAGTATGTTAAGGTCTTTTACCATAATGGGCTTCTCCATGCCTGTGCAATACTAGTGTGCATAAAACACGAGTGTGGGTGGTCAGCGCTGAACCTAGATAGTGTGCACTGCTCTATGTCTGGTCCTTTGGAAAAAACAATGATGTGAGAGCTTCTGCAATTACAATCCTCCTTCCTGCCCATGGTCAGTGAGTCTGAATGCTGACTTAGAACGGTTTGCACAGGTTTCCTGGGACTTTCCGAAGTAGTTGTGAATGTCTGACAAATCAGACCAGACCTCACTGGCAAATACGGATAGTGCTGTCACAAACAGTCAGAAACAGATCACCTTAGCTGGAATTGCCAACCAACTGAGATGCCAGTCTGTGGGTTTGCAGAGCTTCATCTTGAGCTGTGTGGTGCTTTGTATGTGTACTGCTGTAATAAGACTTTGGTGATAAATTTGTAGAGCAGTAATAGATATCTACTTTTTCATACACTAGCCTTTTTGCTTTAATAGAACATTTAATAAAAAATGGGTAAACCATGATTTATACTGTAAAACAGACAAAACCATTTTTTAGTATAAGTTACTGTATACATGCAAAATAAGGAAAAGGTTCATAGGCCTATGGATTAAATCAAATGAAATAATATAGAGGATATCCCCTCATGTTGTTTGCTTATTCACTCTACAGATTGGCCCTGCAGTTCACCAGATTGCACATCGAGAACTCCACAGCCGGTTTACATCAGCTGATTGTCTGACCCTGCCACACCATAGTTCAAATTTTAATTAGTTCTGGAGTTGAGAATGGCATTGTAATCTACATTTAGTAAGCAGTGTCCCCCCAAAACTGTAATCAGCTTGATTTCTACACCAATTATGCTACATATTGGCAGCTAAAGGAAGTATTTAGCAAATACATCATATTTACAAAGTTAGGTTTAACCGAATTTGACAAAAATAAGATAATCTTGAGAGCCTGGAAAGGTGAAAATAGCGGGAGGAAATTGCCATGCCTGGAGGAGTTACAGTTTGCTCGGTAAGCCACAAAGCCTTCATGAGAGCAGGCCCAGATGCTGAGCAATAAGCTTGCTTTGCATCTGCAACAGGCTAAAAAAGCACACTAGTTGAATAGCTCAGCACAGCCAGCCCATTGCTCGTTAGCGCTCAGGGTGACATGATCCCTCATCTAGAGCAGGGTAGGGAATCTCAGGCAATTTTAAATGATCATTAAAGCAAATCACTGTGTGCACAGACAAACAGGCTCCCCAATATTTGGTTGCAAGGTCTGTTCCCTGTGCTGCAATTGTAATTATCTGATGGTTGCGTGGCGTGCCAAGAGCAGAAATGTAATTGCACCATCCTCTGATATTCATTCTCATCCAGTCTGAAGGTCCATACTGCAGGCACTTTTCTCTGCTTGTCAGAGCCTTCCAATCGCTACCTATACCAAATTACATCGGCAATTTTCAACTTCCAGCTACAACTGCGGCTCTGAATTACTTTTACGTGATGCGGCCATCACCCCTGCAAGCAGCATGAACTTCTGCAGTTACAAAATTTTTCTTGCATTTCTAGGGATTAGCACTAGATGGCAGTGCTCTGGTGACTAAACGAAGTTTTAAATCACCTTTCTGAAATAAAACACCATCATCGAGGATTAAGAACAGCTTCTGGATTCATGGGGGTGTGGAGTATTGCCATTACTGTTAAATTTCTGAAGGCAGCGTGCTACTATGCCAAGGAAACAGCTAATCCTTATTAAATATCTGTGACAACATCTAAGAGAACATTGACTTCTTAGGCTACCTTGGAGTTTGTATTTTACTGGAGAGGGGGGAGCTAACAAAATACACAGGAGAGCGAGGAGTGGACATGTAAGAGCAGGTTTGGAAGCAAAGAAGAAGAAGCAGAGCAATTTAGAAAGCCTTGCTCTTCATATTACCCTCAATGAGGACATAAACCGTACTACTGCTGAGTGGCACTGAAAGGCAAGGTAGGCTTTTGGGGCTAGAGTAGGCTTTTAAGAAATGGCAGTTTCTCAGATAGCTCCTATTTTGTTCCAGCCACCTCACGTAAGTTGTGTTTACCTATCTGCAAGTGCAGTACCACAATGCTTTCTTTCACAAAGTGGGTATCTCCCTTCTTGGTCTGTTTGTACAGATCGTTTAAGTGATGGGTTCATGCATACTGTATGAAGTGATGACTTCTTGTGGACCTTCCCAGAAGATATTTGAAGCTTGCCTGCTGTCCTGAAAAAGGTGATTTTACAGTCAGTAGACCTGACTTTAATTTCCAACTTCAGTGTCACTGGTTTCACAGTATATTAGCATAGATCTCTAATACAACATAAAATACAGAGATTAACCTCATGAAGATCAAGGTATTTCTGCCTCTCTTTTCCTTGGAAATAACATGACCACCTAGACAGTTGTCTTCTTCACCATGTGCAAAGAAGTCTTTTCATTGAAACAGACATTTCTTAAACTGAGCTGTTAAAAAAAAAAGAAAAAAAAAGAAGTAAATCCTGTTACCCAAATCAGTAGCCAGCTCAGAGGGCTGCCCAGGTCTCACTCACCGTGCTTATGGAGGGTTATTTCCCCTTTCTCCTGCTTCAAAGTACACTGAAGCAAAGGAGAAACTTCCACTGAGTCCACTTTGCTACGGTCCAAAAACAGTTGGGGTACTGGTATCCTGGACCTGGTGAAATGACATACATATGCAAACTTGTAGTGAAATATTCCATCATATCTAAGGGCAGGAAAGTCAAGTAAGCACTACAGAGTATTTTATTAAATCAGAGAACAAAAAGAAACAATAAAAATAAAATAATATTTGCAAGAGTATTTTATTAATGCTGTAAATTGTATTCACACAAGCACTCAAGAGCTCTCTGTTCAAAATGGAAAACATTCTTTTCTCTTTTACTGACAGATAACTTTTAATTTTTTATGACTGGGCATTGAGATCAATATAGCAAGCTTTATCTCCCTTGCTTTGCATGTTGCAAAAATACAAAGCCATGAGATGAACTGCTCCTCTGAAATTGCATTTGTGTTGGCAGTTTATTTTATGTTTCTGTAATTTTATTAAAACCACTTATATACATCCAACATGATTCCACACACAGAGTCTGTAAAACGAGCTTTTTAAGCTGCAGTGTTTTGCTGTATAAACATATTTATCAGAGCTAAATTTCCAGTCAGCATGTATGTTGTAGAGAAATGGTAACAAAAAAAGTACATCTATCTTCTTTCATTTGGCATTTTCTTGTATTTTAATCAAATCATACTTTTTAACTGGTACCATTGTTCAGTCAAAAGCTCCACAGTCTTAGTGAAATCCTTGCAGTGACATTGTCAAGATTAGGAATAAGCGGCTTTCCTTCTACATCAGCCCATACACATAGCTGAAGTACAGAGCAACCACTGAGAATATCTTCAGGCAGTCACACAGGACTCAGAGCTCAAAGGAGAAATACAATTAGCCTAGAAATTTCATGCCCTCTTTTTAATTACCTGTGTACAGGACTAAAAAATTCACTATTTCTCTTTCTGCAGCAACACAGGATCAACAAACACTCCTGCAAAGACTCAATTCTGCTGTGTAGTCTCCTTGTCTAAAAATTCTAGTGGTCATTTCTCTTGTGACACTGTGTGTACACCTGACAAGCAGCATAATGATAGGACAAGAAGCAATGGACACAAGTAGTGACATGGGTATTTCCAATAAAATAAAAGGAAATTTTTTTTCATTGTGAGGGTGACTGAACACCTAAATACATGCCTAGAGGGGCTGTGGAGTCTCCATCCTTGGAGATACTCAAAACTCAACTCAACAAGGCCCTGAATCGTCTCATCTGACTGGCCATGCCACAAGCTGGTTGGACTAGGTGACCCCCCAAAGGTCCCTTCTCACGTGAATGAACCTCTGATTCTATGAGTCTAACTGGAGAACAACAGGGGGAAAAAAGGGAGGAAGGTTCCAACTTTATGTCTCTGCATGAAATAAGTAAACTGGGAATCTCATACTGTCCTGTAGCGAAAATAAATTCTCTCTTAATGTTGAAGCACCATATTGAGCTTCTGTTTTATTTCATTCTATTTCATTTTTTAGACTCCTCAGTGGTTGGCTATTCCCAGCCCAACTTTATCTCTTTTTAGTTATCTTGTTCTATCTGATTGCCTTTCAGGCTTCCCTACAGATGGTGGTACATCCTCTTCTCCTGATGACCCTGCTTTGATGTCTGCCTTCATGTGTTTTGAAACAGTGTAATCATTCATGAAGCTCAAGTCAGCAGACTTTAATCTCTCTCTGAAGAATGCTGCATGGGGTTGACAGATATAAGCTAAGGATTCTTCTTTCTATGAACGTGTCTGAGTATAAATATCTTTCTCTAGCACTAACAAGACCTGCAAAAGCTAACGAAAGCAGCCTGGTTCCCAGCTCTTCCTTTGTGAGGCTGTAATCCTCCAGAGCACTCTGTGACAACACCAGCCCTTTCTGCAAAGGCAGCTTGTTACTTTGAGATCACTGTTTTTCTGGCACAGCTCTTGCTTTTCTGCCAGGATATAAAACGATCATAGGATGGGTACTGGCAATTATGTTCCTTTTTTCCCCAGCTTCATCTGCTTCAGGAAACTGTTTTGGTTTTCTTTTTTTTTTTTTTTTTTTGTTTGCACAAGGAAGCATTTTCCAGATCCTTGGCAAATGTTTTCTCCTCTTCCCTTGTGATCTGAGTCCAAAGAAGCTAAAAATAGTGAAGGATTTCCACCACAGAGGCTGAGACAGAGGAACATAGACAGGCAAACAAATTCAACAGAACTGCTATCCATGCTCACTAACTGCAGTTACAGATACACAATATTAATATCTCTGAGAATTGGTTTGAAGATCGGTTTTAAACATTCATCTGCTTCTCCCTGAGGTTTGGAAGGTGTGTGGATGTAGAATTATTGATCCAGAGGCCTCTGCAAACATATATATATGTGTGTGTGTGTATACACACACACACACACACACACACACACACACAAACAGGTGATATCTTCTTCCTTATTATTTTAAAAGGAAAACTCAATTTTCACTGAGTTGACAAGCTTTGAGGAGAAAGTGTTCTACCAAATTTTCTCTTGATGGATCTTCTTGATGATATCTCCAGTTAGTCTCACCTCTGTGCCCAGCAAAATCATGGAGCAGGTCCTCCTAGAAACTCTGCTAAGGCACATGGAAAATAAGGAGGTGATTGGTGACAGCCAACATGGCTTCACCAAGGGCAAGTCATGCCTGACAAATTTGGTGGCATTCTATAATGGGGTTACAGAGTTGGTAGATAAGGAGAGAGCAACAGACATCCTTTACCCAGACTTGGGTTTGACGTTGTCCCGCATGACATCTTGGTGTTTAAATTGGAAAGACATGGATTTGATGGATGGACCACCCAGTGGGTAAGGAATTGGCTGGATGGCCGCACTCAAAGGGTTGTGGTCAATGGCTGAATGTCCAAGTGGAATCCAGTGACAAGTGGAGTTCCTCAGGAGTCGGTACAGGGACTGGTACTCTTTAACATCTTTGTCAGGGACATAGACAGTGGGATTGAGTGCACCCTCAAGAAGTTTGCTGATGACACCAAGCTGTGTTGTGTGGACAACATGCTGGAGGGAAGAGATGCCATCCAGACAACCATGGCTTGAGAGGTGGGCCTGTACGAACCTCATGAAGTTCAACCAGACTAAGTGCAAGGTCCTGCACCTGGGTCAGGCAATCTCAAACACAAATACAGGCTGGGTGGAGAATGGATTGAGAGCAGCCCTGAGGAGAAGGACTTGGGTGTGCTGGTTGATGCACATGATGCTCAACCTGAGCCAGCAATGTGTGCTCACAGCCCAGAAAGCCAATCACATCCTGGGCTGCACCAAAAGAAGCGTGGCCTGCAGGTTGAGGGAGGTGATTCTGCCCCTCTACTCTGCTCTCGTGAGACCCCACCTGGAGTACTGTGTCCAGCTCTGGAGCCCTCAGCACAAGGACATGGACCTGTTGGATAGGGTCCAGAGGAGGGCCACAAAGATGATGAGAGGCTGGAGCACCTCTCCTATGAGGACAGGCTCCTATGTAGAGAGTTGTGGTTGTTCAGCCTGGAGAACTGGACACTCTCGGGAGACCTTTTAGTGTCCTTCCAGTACCTGAAGGGGGCCTACAGAAAAGATGGGTAGGGACTCTTTATCAGGGAGTATAGCAATAGGATGAGGGGTAATGGTTTTAAACTGAAAGAGGGGAGATTTAGATTAGATATTAGGAAGAAATTCTTTACTGTGAGGGTGGTGAGGCACTGGAACAGGTTGCCCAGAGAAGTTGTGGATGCCTCTTCCCTGGAGGTGTTCAAGCCATGTTGGATGGGGCTTTGAGTAATTTGGTCTAGTGTAAGTTGTCCCTATCCAGGGCAGGGGGGTCGGAACTAGATGATCTTTAAGGTCCCTTCCAACCCAAAACATTCTATGGTTCTATGATATTCCTGATCAGCATCACATGCTCTCCTTCTTTTCTCTTTTCTAAACACAGCTACAGTATAAATAGTTTTAAATAGTGCTGCAAAGATGGACCTAAAGTAGGTGCCTTTTAAGTTACCCTCGGGCTTTTTTATTCAGTCGTTCTGTATCATGAAACTATCCTGGACCATGCTGTCTATCTATTCTTTCCTTCTGCCAAATTATTGCCTTTCCCGTATGTAGCCTACATATATCCTGTCTTATAGCTCCAAATCTCTACAGGATTGTTTCTGGAAGTACATACTGCAAAACTGCCAAAGGTAGTGGTTTGCTTCCCTCAGGCTCATTGTGAATGGCTTCTTTAATGTTATTTCAAATGTCCTAATGTTCTTCCAACGCTGAAAGATTTTTTGGTAGTTTGTTTTTGTTTTAGTTTGGCAGGAAAACCCCCCCAAAAAACCAACAAAAAATGAAGTGATGTCTGCATACTTCTAGCACTTTTAACACTGTAGATTACTTTGCTCAAAGGCACAGAATTATGAATTTCCACCAAGTGTAAACGTGCATATGATATGTGTATCAGGACTTAAATCTACAGATGTCTACTGCATGGTCGTTTGTGTTTGTGTGTGCTTCTGTGTGCACGTATTTTTCACTAGCTATAGGTAGACACACTATGCTATCTGGCTTTGATTTAATTTTTTTTGTGTCAGATGAGATCTCTGTATGAGTGAAATTATAGCAGTAGAGAAGATTGCATCTAAAGCCAATGAGCTCACTAAAAATTACCATTGTTCCAGCAGTGCATCTATACTACAAAGTAGTAGGGAGATTCCCAAGTGGGCTTTGAACAAAGTACCTAGTTGTGAACATACAAAAGATTAATGTAAGATTTATTTTTTTAATTTTCTTTTTTTAAGAAAGTGCCGGACACACTTTTTCTTTCACCTTCTGGATAGAAAATAAATTGGTTTGTTTTGATTTGCAGAAGTTGTGACTGTAAAGGATTTTTAACAGATTAAGTTACTTGGCGCTGAAACCCAAACTGCTATGTTAAATTGCCTTGAGAAGCCAAATTACTGCTTCTACCTCTAGCACGACTATGTCTAAACTCTGCTTCAATAGACAGGCCCTAGTCATTCAAAACTGTATGAAGAATTTGGTGCAATAAAAGAAAAGCACATGATTAGTATTTGTAGTGACTAAGCAAGCTTTCTTCATCTTTAGCTCAATTACTTTCTTTCTCTGCATTTTGCAGAACAGACCTCCTCTTTTAACTACTTTATTTAGATAGGTGTAACACTTGGATTATCTGCTGTTGGTATGTTTCTGTTTTGAACAACTGATTCACTAACAGGTTTTGTTTCACTCCCATATCTGGGCATTATGAGAGGATGTTTTCCAATTTTCCTTCAAATTCCTTCCCTCTTCCCCTCTGCAATCCTCTGCCTGCTGCTTCTGCCTGCTCATCTCAATCAACCATTAATCTCTGATTATTGTGTGTACTATCAAAAGGCCACTGTATTTTAAATACTGGCACACTTTGGAAGGATTGTCAGACATGTAAAATATGGAGAATGATAGAATTTTTGTACAAGTTAGGAAACTAATTAGTACTTAATCCACAGCTGCGAATGTCAGAAGAAATGTTATATCTTAGTTATTTTGAACTTCACAAACATCAAGAACACAAAAGGCTATTCCCTGCATTTAGGAACATTTTCAAATTTATTTTTCTGGTTTCCTAGTATAAATCATTTTGGTCAATATAATGTCAATTAAGATAGATAAAAGAAAAAATTACGCATAAGCATCCAGTTATTGCAAAATACAGCTTTACAATTGAGAACTGCCATGTGAGCATATGGTAAATATCATCCCTGCAAATAATCTCTTTCCTTTTAAGATAGAAAGTCCCTGCTAGAAATTAAAAAAAAAAAAAAAAAAAAAATAAAATGGAAACAGAGGGGAAAAAAAAGAGCTTTTATTCCACAGTGCCTTTTGAAGAATATTTTTATGTTGGACTGAAGTGAAAGGTCATAAAAACATGACCTACTTAAAATCAAGTATTGAAAGTGAGAAGGCTGTCATGATTTGCTAATATTTTTCGTAAGCCCTTTGGTGAGCCTCTGATTATTTGTCTGTTCATGCTAATATAGGCCATGTCGCATTCTTGGAGAGACTGGTCTGTTTTTATATGGATGCTTCCTAAGTTTTTCTTTTATAGAAAATTTTCTTAGCTATAGAAAGATTTCTTAGCTATGACCTTCTTGCACACCCTGAGCTTAAGGAAAGTATGAACTACTCAGTCTACCAGGCAAAGCCCTTTATTGTAGATGAACCGGATTTCCATTACTAGGTCTATTACTGACTCCTGACAAGTTTTTTTGTGTATCTGTATGTGTTCTATCACACTTTGTTGTGTATAAATTGATAGCTCCTGTTTCCCATGACTTAAAATGTGCTAGTGTTTCTTAGAATAACTAGCATTTATGTACTTTCATGACATACAAAGGTTTTGTACCTTGGATTTCTTAAGATGGCATTTATGTACTTCTGTGAAAGTTTCTGCATCTTGGACTACTTAAGCTGGACTACGAACAAGTGAATTAATTTAATTTCTTTAGTGGATTGTTAAAATATATCTCAGTGATTTCCCTAGCAGAGAATGGCTTGGTGCAGGAGATCCTAATCTTAATTGTTTTTCCCAAGTCCTTCTATATTGGAAATTCTAATATCATAGAATCAGGATCTTTGATAAGCTAAGTAATACTTTAGAAGAAAAAAATTGACTGGCTGCATCCAGAAACTCATTAGTCATCCTAAAGAGTACTTCAGATTTTCTGAAAAATCAGATATGTTCCAGATATACAAAGTTCAAAATACATTTTTGCTAAGGAGAACCCTGACCTTTAAAGAGTTTTTAAAATAGTTTTGGTGAAGCCATCTCTGATATCTTTGAATGGAAGAATGTGTCAGAATACACACACTAAAACATGTGATTGAAAAACTTCAATTGCTTTTCTACATAGTGCTTGCACTCATGTGTATGGCAACAAACAAACAGATGTACATGTGTGCACATGTACACTTTTCGTCCAAAACCAGATGTTGAATGAAAGGTTTGGTATGTGTTTATGTATGCAGTGTAGGCCTTGGCCCTGGAGACATATAAGCCTTTGTTCTTCTGTGAAGCTCAAAAAACTGGGATTTGAAATCCTGTGAGCAAGAAATCATCTTGAATCCTTTCCTGAGAAATGACACAGGAATCCCGAAACCTTCAGGAGCATTAGGAGGGAAGAATCCTCCCTTTCCTGGTTTGCATTGGATCTAACTGAGCCCCACAACAACTGTGGCTTTACATTCTGTTTCAAAGCGTCTTCCCAAGTACGTAAATTGCCTCACCACCATTGTAACCGAGGGATGAGAGCTAAATTAATTTGGTCAAGGTCAGACTGTTTTAAATAAATAAAACTAGACACTTGGTATTCATCAAAACATGTGACTCCTCAAAAATGTTGGAAAAACAGATTTTATTGAATATCTGATTCCATTGTTTCCAAGTTTAGAGAGGCTTGTGGCAAATTGTGCACTTACATGGGATTCCCTTATCTTCAGTCTGATGAAGCCTTTGCTGTCTCCATGAGGCATCACTGTGTATCATCCACAGCTATATCAACAGGAAAAAAAACTAGATTAGCTGTCTTGTTTCCAATTTTCTTTTAGTATAAAAGCCCCTCTCAGTCAGAGCACCTTGCGTTCCACTACATGTAGTTAGATTTATAGCTACACTATAATAAGCACTTGAAATCTTTTATGAATTGAAGGAATGAAAATCAGCTAGCACTAGTCATGTTTAAACAATTGCTGACTTCAGATGAAACTTGTTTTAAATACAAATAAACAAATATCTAATAATTGCCGCTTCACTTTGCTATTAGTATGCTAGTGTCCACAGTCTACGTAATTTTATCATGGCCATTCATAATAAATGTCCATGAAAACACTATATTTGAGAAGCGACTTCTGTGGTGATGCAGACATTTTATATATTTCCTTTTAATGAGGTTTTGCTTCCAAACATATTTTCAAAAAAATCACAAATCACAGAAATGAAGGTTCAGGCAGCTAAGGCCTTCAGGTAGATGGATCACCTATGGACTGACAGGTATGCTAAAACATCTGTGCTACTAGACTGAGGTAAATGAGTCATCCCCTCAACGAACAAACTGTGTCTCTGATGAGTTCTCCTTTCTCCTGACAATAGCTCACTGATGAGCAGTGCTGTTACACTGACTTCAATTTGGGTCCTTATTTGCAAGGACCTTGAATGAATCTAGGAAAACGGAAGACAGAAAATCCAAGAGCTTCTAGGATTTCCCTCATTCCCAAGTCATACTTCAGATACTTCATGAAAGCCTTATTCCACTGAAAAATTCAAGCTAACTGCTCACCAGCTTCTGCTCAGAATGCCATCTCCTTGAAAAAAATTGGTACTAGTGTCTTTGGGGTGGTTTAGTGTTTTTGTTATGTTTTTTTAATTGCTCTGACATCAAATAACTGGACTTTGAGATTGAGACTATTGTTTCCATGCCAGAGAACTGACCAGTGTGTATGAAGTCAAGGACAGTAATGTTGTGGTTTCCTTTGTTTAATAATTTGCAGCACACCTGTTATTTAAATGACCTATTTGCTAAAACTAAATATCATGCCCAGTGTCCTGCACAAAAATTGCACAAAGTGCAATTACACACTCAGACACCTAGGAATAAAGATAGAAAGAAAGAGAGAAAGAAATTGCCTGGGAAAGAAAAAGGGACCTATGAAACTCCACTGCAAATATGAAAGTCTGAAAGTCAATGTGAAACTTGAACCTCGGAAATTGCATGTTCAGCTGGAGCCTGAACTTGTGCTTTGACTGTGGGCACAGCCCTTACCATCAGCTCCAAACGGTCTCACAGGAGCCCAGGTCTGCTCTGATGCAGGAACATGCAGAGGCAGGGTAAGTGTTGAGATTGCTTTCCTGAGACCCTGCTCCCCTAAGCCTGGTGCCTTTTAGTCCACTGGAGGAGCCGGATGTTGAAGGAAGAATAGTCTGTGGAAACAGATTTGGGAGAGGAAGGGAAAGACTCTGGCCACCCTCTACAGATGCTGAACCCTTTTGCCCCTCTCAGTCCCTGTGAGAGAGGTCCCTGTGCCTGGGTGCTGAGGATCAGCCATCTAAAGTATCTGCCTCAGAAGCAGGGGATCCTGGAGGCAACTCTCAGCAGTGCCTGCTTCAGGGCTTTCAATGGGAAAAATGGAGCTGTGAGCAATGCCCAGGACACACCCTTTCCTATGACAAGGCCTGAAGTATTACTCTGGTCCATAGATCACATGCCAGGATGACCCTTTATCCAGCCTGCTGCTCTCCTCTTCCTCCCATATTACTGAAGGAAACCATGCCTCTCCATCCCCAGAGCTCCCTGCACTCTGTGCACACTACTATGATCCCACACGGAAAATCTCACTAGTATCCCCAATGGAACTGCGTCTGATTCTGTCCCCAAGCACCCCCAGCAGCACTGCTACGGCATCAAGCCTCTCCTGGAGCCACTGAGAAAGCCCTGCCATGCCAAGAGGAACCCCTATGGCAGCAGTTCCCTGTGCAGCTCACAGAGCTGAGGCAACTATGCATGGGAGCTGGAGGGGTTTCTAGCCTTATCCCTGTAGAAGGAATTGTTGGGGCCTAGGAAGAAGACAGCAGAGCTGTCCTGTACTCAAGTGTCTCAATTCCCTCTAGGTCCTGGATTGTACCTGAATGCACAGAACTCAAGTGTGTGACAGAGCTGGACTCTGGAGTTATTCTCCAAAGACCCCATGGTTAACAGAGGTACAGAAGAACATTGCCAAGTGGGAGCTTTTTTGAGCTATGGCTACGGCAGTGCTTTGGACAGTACTCATTTCCTACATGAACTGCAGGTCAGAGGACTCTTAATTCTCACTCCTCCCATTCACTCCCCAAATCATCACCATGGGACCACTCCAATGCAAATGCTAACTGGCTGGGTGCAGTGCATGGCCCACAGATAAAAGGTCTGTGACAGAGGTGTCCACTTCGTTCTTCCCTTTGATATTTCAGCGAGCACATGCTGGTGATTTCTAATTAAAATGTATTTTTGAGAGCTGAAGTTATGTTGGTGTCATTGGCAGCAGGATGGTCTGAGGTGGAAAGCATAAAATTGTCTAGTTCCTCTCACTGGCAGGTGGAGTTTTCTCTGGGGTGGGCAAAGCCTGGCTCTGTCACCTGGAGGCGTGTACAGACACAGACCTTTCTTGTAGACTGTATTGGAGCCTGGAACGATTTTGGCTAATGTTTGTGGACCTGGATTCTTTTTTATGTTTGTTTCTTTGGTGGGGAGATGGAAAGACACTCATGCAGAAGCAGCTGTGGCTCAGTGCACAGCCACAGCCAGAGAACCAAGAAAGCCACAGGTTGAGAGTGACGAATTGGTCTAAAACCATGAGCAAGGGCTTCAGCTGGCTCTGAACCATGCATGAGCCCTCCCATCCCACAGCTGGCAGAACTGCCCATGGGCCTGCCCAGGGAATTAGTATTTCCCTAGCAATAGTACTGACTCTAATGGATGCTCTGCCCCAAGTCTCTGTGGCCAAGTGCAAAGGTAGTGACCAGAGGAAAGAGGGGTATGATACGGCCCTGAGGTGTCTATGGAGAGGGAGGGTCCCCTTCACTGTTCTCTCCACAGGGCACAGAGTTCCCACTTTTGCACCTTCGTCTTTGTTCCCATTTGTTCTCTGCTGAAAGGCTATGGTGACGAGGCCCAGTGTCACTTCTATCATGGATAATTTAAAAAAAAATAAATACTCAAGTCAGCATTTGGTTGATGATCCACAGCCATTCTCTTTCACAGGTAAGTCTCCTGTAAATGACCAAATATATATGACAAATACTCTTTCAGTAATGAGTAATGCTTCAAACTGACATACCATGTTCCACTAAAGAATTGGAAACATTTGCAATTCTCACGAGTCAGATCTCAGTTTCCTTTTACTGTTTTATTTTCACCTAGACAAAATTAGACAGAAAGAGGCCGATTTGTCTAAGTCATGGTGGGAGTCACATGAAGCACCAAGCCCCAAGAGCATGAAAGGAATCCCCTTTTTCTTTTTGGTAAGCATGCAAAGCAATCACCCTGTGACTGGTAAAACTAAGCTCTCTGCTACCTTAGAATGTACTGTTCTAGTGGCACATTGCCTTATTGGGATTGCAGATAAATCAGATGGTTAGCCTGCTGGGGTGAGATGATGTTGCTCCAGAACTATCTGAATGTTTCAGCATTCTCTTTTTTTCTATCCCGTTCCATACAAGAAGAGATTAAAAGAACAAATGTATAAGGCTGATGAATGGGGAATAATAGAAACATGTCCATTCTTCTTATTATTCATGGGTACTATGAATAAAATGAATGTAATATTTGGAAATCTTGAGAGGTATATGTGTATGTTCAGAACTTCCTACGTTAAAAGACAGGAGAGTGCCTGCCTTGCTTTAGGGCACTGCGAGAATTCATTTAAGAGCTATTGCAAGAAAAATAGCTCAGTTACCTAAGTTACCTGACTTTGATGGCATCAGGTAGAAAAGAAAAAATGTTGTCCAATTAGTTCTCTTGATCAGGTGGCCAACCACACCAAGTCCCTGGAAAAACATTCCTGTCCTATGATGGGACATGGTGTCTAACTGGAGAATGCAGCAGGAAGGCACTGAGGGGTGTCAAATTCAGCAGTGCCTTTTTAGGCTAATCAGACTGTTTCAGGTCTTGCCTTCTAGTGCTGAAAATTATTGTATCTCTTCTGGCAAGCAATAAGACAGGCCTGTTTTGCTCTTAGGGATTTATACCTCCTCCTTCCTCTCCAATCAGTATTGCCTCCCATGATTTTCCTTGGCACTGCACCTCAGCAAACTCTGTATGAGACAGTTCCTCACCAGCCTGCAGGATAGACACCTCTTCTTCTTCCATGACTTCTAGAAGATATCCAGAGTTTCTGCAATCAACACCTTAAGCATCAGTTTGACCTTCATATCAAAGTCCAGGACTTAAGGCTGGGAGTCAGGGAAGCAGAGGTAAAGGAATCTTGACCACAGTCTCTCTCAACAGCTCAGCAAAGAGAAAGGAGGATGAAAAAAGCACTTGTGATGAAGGCAGTGCTGTGAAGTGGAGCTGCTGGCCCTTGTCAGCTATAGCAGAAAGTATTAAGGCAGCATGGAGCAAAAGGACAAGTGTGGTGAAGTGATCTTTAGCCTGTCTGATGGACTCATTCATATCACAGTCCCATCACAGCTGCACTAGGGATACCAGGGAGAGGCGGACCAGTGTCCTAGGCTCTCTCTGCTCACATCCATGTTCGGGCCTCTGCATTAAGGTTTTGAGTACTCAGAAGTTTTCTGCATTTTCACAGATTCACCTCAGTAACACATTGAAGAATACAGACTGACAGCCCTGCTTTGTTACGATCCTCAGTTCATCCTCCCACCTGTGGAGCTGTCTGTGTGTGCTGCCAATTTCTCATCCGATAGACTGAAAAGACAAGTAATCTCCTTCCCAAATACCTCAGTTCGGTTGTTAATCAGAAACTCCACCAGCATCTTAACCCGCACATAAAACCACAATGAGATGAAAACATATCAAACACTTTCCCATTCTGACCCTTGCAGCCATATGTCTGTTTTCACATGAAACTCCCCCACAAGGGTTCAAGAGAGACAGCAAGCTACCTCTCAACAGGAATGTTCTGATCAGCCTGGAAGGGTGTAGCTGTTTGGTAAATTCAGCATACCTTGTCGTTAGTCTTCATCAGCACTTACAGTGGGAGCTGCCCTTGACGGGGCGTAGTATATTTGGCCCAATGCAGGTGGCAAGATTACCAGAATTCATCCTGCTGGTTGAAGAATTTTGGCTGATATTGTGGAGCAGAGAAAGCAACTGCTTGAGGAGGAAGAGATTTGCTCTAGACAATTGTCAGCCACACTAGGGGAACACAAATGTAGTATGACACCAGTGCATAAATTCAGTGGCTTGTATTTCCATTAAACTCACAGAAATTATGCCACTGCTAAAAAAAGTCTGTGCTTTTCTCAGTGACTTGTCTCAGTCAATGGCAGAAGTGCCATTCAAAAATCCCCAAAGGCATGAGGTTAATTTTAAGATCTGGACCAACAGGTCAGCATTGCAGAATCCTATGTCATTGAGTAGATCAATAACATTAATAAATCCTATAATGTTTCACTGGAGGCTTTCCTAAGGCACATGAAAGCTTGTGGTTGTGTTGTGTAGCTTCAGCTTTCAGGTCTCCTGGTTTTCAATTACAAAGCCTGGTGTTGTTTGTCATTTCCAGCCTGATCTACAGCAAAGTGACTCACTTCACTAAGATACTGCAACCTCTCTCCCTTTCTTATGAGACTCATTTTGTGAAGCAATCTCAAAAGCCTTATAGAAGTGTTCTGACCAGAGAAATGCTTTTCTATGTTACCTTACGTCCAAATCAACCTAGACCGAGCTAATTGAAATGATAGGCTTTTAAATGAGGTTGTCAACTTGCAGGGAAATCCCAGTGCTCTACAGGTCGCTCCATAACATTGGGACTGCTTGCAAAGCTTACTTTTTCAATCCCCCCAATTTGCCTTGCTTACTTGGCTTCTCCAAAGCTAGCTCCCTTGCTCATAGAGGTCAGCTAAGAGAATTTTTGAGGGGATACTTCAGGGGAAGTCCTGCAATGCCAAGAGCTTCATATAAGGCTTTGAGCACTGCTGCTGAGTCTAGAGGGAGCATCCCTGTGACTACTCTGGCTCACAAGGAGGGAGGCTGTATTCAGCTACCTGATCTCATTGGTACCAATCAACACTGACAGAGCAGGGAGCTTCTAGGGTACATGCCAGGAAAACCAGCATTAGTCCACCAACAGGACCAAGGTCTTTGCCTTTTGCTCTCCTTCTTACTGTTCTCTCAGTAAGACTCCCTGAGAAGGATGCAGGGGAAGAAAATAAAATAAGTTTCCCATAGGCACATGACAAAGTAGGTGCAGTACAACAGGAACAAGAAAGAAAACAGAAAATAAAACTGTCTTTCTTGTTTTTTTGCCTTGGAGTCCCAGGTAGGCTAAATCCAGTTCCTGAAGTGAGCCTGCAGCTTAGTAAGGAACTGTCACAGGTGGAAGTTAGAAGAACTCATCTTCAAAGTCTCTGCCAGCAGGTATATAGGCTGGCTTTGGAGGTCACCTCCTTTGCTGTGGGCCTCTTTCATCTCCTGGAACGTTTTCTCACTGGCAACTAGTTTGAAGACTCCCTCAGATGCTGGTCCTATTGCATACAATATAGCCAGGACATCCTGCAGGGTATGCAGGCAGGGGTGGAAGAACAGTCACATTGGTGAAGAAAGGCCTTGTGATAAGTAAACGTTGCCTCAGAGATAGAAGCAAATTTGAATGGGGAGGCAGACTGATTTCATTTGGTTGCAATCTAGCTGTTGCTTTAAGTAGATTACATTGGGAGGAGGCTGCTTTTGGCCTGCACTCCTTTTGGAGTGGTAATCTCCATTAACTTCTATGAAGTCAAGCCTTCACATTCAAATCTTGAGCCCCCAATGCTCATGGCACAAACTAGGCTGAATATCCAGCAAAGATTGCTTAAACTACAGATTTAACTCCCAGGCACGATTACACAAGGAGCATATACAGGCAGAGCTCTTTCATAGCTTGGGAGCTGCAAGAAAAGGAACAACAGCATTAAACCCTGCTATTCCTCATCCTTTGGGCAGATCTAGGCAACTGCACAGTTCTGGCCTATGAGGAAGGTCCCAGAGACAGGACGAAGCATCATGGGGCAGATGAGAGATGTTGGCAAAGATCTGGCTCCCTCTTTCCTTTCAGAGGAGCTATCTTTTCTTTTTATTTTTTTTCCCAATTGCGAAAAAAAAAAAGTCCTTGTAGCTGCTATGCATGGGAAAGATCTGCCAGGGAATTATTCCAGGTATCATCACCATGATGAACAAGCATGTGTGAAGGAGGCTGCAGTGTGGGATGTCTACAAGTGAAAATCTCTCTTGCAAACATCTCCTATTTTTACTGAGGAGATCAGTCCCCTCTCTATCAACCAGAGAAATTTTGAAAGCTCAGACTTTTGACACAATTATCAGGACAGGGTAAAGGGTGAGAACTTACAAATGTTTTTTGAGACCAGCTTTCCATTGCTCTTACCATTTCCTTACAAGAAGCTGCTATTACCACCCAGGGGGTTATAGACTGCAAGGGGCAAATGAAATAGGCTGGAACAAAGGAAGTATTCCTGACCTTATGAGGCAAATGAAGAGCTGAGAAGCACAAAGTGATCAAGGGTCCCTCCAGTACAAAACCGTGGGGAAGCCAGGAGTCTTCCTAGTGATCCCTTCAGATGATCATAGAATCATAGAAACATAGAAAGGTTAAAGTTGGAAGGGACCTTGAAGATCATCTTGTTCCAATCCCTCTGCCATGCGCAAGGACACCTTCCACTAGACCAGGTTGCTTAAAGCCCCATCCAACATGGCCATGAACGCTTCCAGGGAAGGGGAATCCACAACTTCTCTGGACAACCTGGTCCAGCGCGTCACCACCCTCAAAGAATTTCTTCCTAATATCTAATCTAAAACTCCCCTCTTTCAGTTTAAAACCATTGCCCCTCATCTTATCGCTACAGTCCCTGATAAAGAGTCCCTACCCATCTTTTCTGCAGGCTGCCGTTAAGTACTGGAAGGCTCCTATAAAGTCTCCCCAGAGCATCTAATTCTCCAGGCTGAACAACCCCGAGTCTCTCAGCCTGTCCTCATAGGAGAGGTGCTCCAGCCCTCTCATCATCTTCATGGCTCTCCTCTGGACACACTTGAGCAAGTCCACATCTTTCTTATGCTGGGGGCCCCAGAGCTGAATGTAGTACTCCAGGTGGGATTTCAACATAGCGGAGCAGAGTGGGAGAATCACCTCCCTCAACCTACTGGTCATGCTTCTTTTGCTGCATCCCAGGATGCGGTTGGCTTTCTGGGCTGCTCACTGCACATTGCCAGCTCATGTCCAATTTTTCATCGACTAACACCTGCAAGACTAACCCCTCGCCGCAGGGCTGCTCTCACTCCACTCATTGCTAAGCCAGTATCCATGTTTGGGATTGCTCCAACCCAGGTGCCTGCCCTTACACTTGGCCTGGTTGAATTTCATGAGGTTCTCATAAGTCCACCTCGCAAGCCTTGCCATCCCTCTGGATGGCATCCCTTCCCTCTAGAGTATCAACCACACAACTCAGCTTGCTGTCATCCATAAACTTGCTGAGGGTGCACTCAATCCCACTGTTTGTGTTACCAACAAAGATGTTAAATAATACTGGTCCCAATATGGACCTTTGTGGGACACCACTCATCACTCATCTCCATCTGGACATTGAGTCGTTAACTGCAGCTCTTTGAGTGTGACCATCCAGCCAATTCCTTATCCACTGAGTGGTCCCTGTCTTTCCAATTTAGAGACAAGGATGTCATGAACGACAGCGTCAAATGCTTTGAACATGTCCAGGCAGATGACTTCAGTTGTTCTTCCCTTATCCACCAACGCTGTAACCCCATCATAGAAGGCCACCACATTTGTAAGGCAGTAGTTGCCCTTAGTGAAGCTATGTTGGCTGTCACCAATCACCTCTCCGTTTTCCATGTGCCTTAGCATATGTTCCAGGAGGATCTGTTCCATGATCTTGCCAGGCACAAAGGAGAAACTGACTGGCATGTAGTTCCCTGGGTCTTCCTTTTTTCCCTTTTTAAAAATGGGGGTTATATATTCTCTTCTGAAGTTAGTGGGAACTTCACTGGACTGCCGTGACTTCTCAAATATGATGGATAGTGGCTTAGCAACTTCATTTGCCGGTTCCCTCAGGACTGTCAGATCTTACATCTCAACAGCTTTTAGGAGGCCCATTTACAGGTAAGCATTGCTGTGAACGTCACGGCTCCCTAGGTTTTCTCTGGATGGCTCAGCTCTTCCAAAACTGTTCTCGCTCACCATTTAGGATGACTGAACTGGTAACAGGAATGGCCTAACCGGTGCTTAATTGGTTGTCAGGTTTGCAGTTGAAAGAAGATTTGAAGCTTTTGATGACCAAAGCTATCCCTTTGACCTGGGAATGGGGGACACAAAAATACACCCCTGTACATCTGGTGCATCTTGTTCCAGCTGTGTGCTCTCATCTCAGCCAAACCTCCAAGTATAAACCTGGCATCACTCGTGCCATGCTTTATACTCACTGCTCAGGCCCTTTACAGAGGAAGGGGCAGTTCCAAATATATGTTTTAAAGTCTCCTACATCCTACCTCCTGATGGAGCCTGCCATACCCCAGAGAGAACAGAAAGTACAACCCTGAGCTCGCAGGATGTGAGGCCTGGTGGATGCCCCCATGTCAGAGCGTCTTGCCTTGTGCTTGCAGAGAGACTAGGAGCCTGGAGCATTGCCTTGTATTGGAGCAACCTGCCTCCTGCTCATGGAAAGCCCTTATGGCTCAAAATATTGGCTAGCCCTCTTGATTTGGTAAGTGGAAAAGCTTTGCTGGAGGGTTTGGATGGTTTAGATGGAGAAAGGTACAGGATTCATACAGAAACCACCTTCATCCCCCAGCTCTCATCCAGCACATGCAGGCTGCGATGACAGACTGCAGGGAATAAGCCCCCAAGCAATCAGGGGAGAAGCATCAGGTAAGAGACATAGATCAGGCAGAGGATCACGCCATGGCCTTGCAGCCCCAAGGGTCCCATGACTCCTGCCACCCCAGCAGCTAAGTATTGCCCTATTCTCAGCTCAGCTTCCAGACAGCCTGGCCTGGTCATGGGGGCAGAAGACAGGGGTGGCACAGGGGTTGGTCTGACCCTGTGGCCCAGCAAGGTCAGCTCAGCTCCTGGCTGGGCCCTGGTCAGAGAAGCAGTGTCCACAACCCCACCATAGTAGCAGTGGGCCAAGGGCTGCCCAGGGGCACCAGGACCATCCCACCACAACCCGCGAGAGGCTGAAGATGGCAGCACTTGGAGGTCCACAGCATGGCAACACCCTGGGGCAGGCACTCACGGAGGGCTGTGCAACAATAGGGGCAGGGTGATAGTGCCAATAGCCAATGGGAGAGGGGCAAGCTGGCTGGGGGCCAATGGGAGCTGGGAGAGGCGGGTCGTTAGTTTCTCTTCAGCGTGCCCCAGGGCTGGGCCTGTGGGGGCAGCTGTGGCTGGCGCTGGAGACCTGGCATTTCTGTTCCCTCCAAGGCCTTGGCAGCCAGCTCTGAAGTGACCAGTGGAAAAACATTGTATATTCCAAACAGTAGATGGAAAAGAGCCATCAAAATTCATGAGGGATATTAATTTTAATATATATGAGAAAGAGAGTGACAATATGCAACCAGTCATGCTCTGTGTGATGAATTGTTGTCCACTCACATGCAGTGCTTGCAGTAATATCCATTTACAGTGATATATCATTTTCTTTATTATTTAATCTCATAGCACTTTATTAGCACATCGAATTTTATGGTTATTCCAGGAGTTGTGGGGACATGACTAGAAATTGTGTGTAACATCCCTCCCTGTGTGACACAAGAAAGCCTCAGTTCAGCAAGTTAACAAGCTCTCTTGCTTTACCTCGGATGAATGGTTTCTGCCACATCTCACCTTTTAAAAAGACTTCCAGTGAGGGATACTTTTCCTTTTTTCATATCAAATTGGCAGTGGTCTGTCTCCCTGAATGCAGAACGGGTTCGTCCCAACTTGCATTGATGAGGGCCGGAATGAATGGCCTGTGAGCAAACTCCTCAAGAGATTTTCACCTGGGAGTCTTCCTGAAAAAGAAAAGATTAGAGCAGGTCACGGGTAAGAGCATTTCTAGATATGAGTTTTGCTTCAAATCTTGCTTCTGCACCAAATGAGTGTTATAAACCCAAATTTCAATTGTGAGGAGGGACCTCTAAATTAATTTCAGAGAACATGGCAACCGTCACATTGAAAGAGATCAGCTAAGATGTTGAATGGCGTATCTCTTTAATCAGCTTCACCGACCGCAATGGTATTTTCCAAGTACTTTAATGATATTAAGTAAGATCCCTTGTAAAATCAGAACAAAACAGATGAGACAATATTGGCCAAAGGAGGTGGTTCATGATGCGATTAAAGGAAAAGGCAGCAGTGTTCCAGATGTCAGTTAGGATGATGAAAAGTGTACAGGAGCAAGGGTAGAGTATTAAGGATTATTAAAATAGTCAGAAAAATAAAAATATCACCAAAAATTGATAGAATATTATGAAAAAGTTTCAATAAATGTTAAAAAAATAATGCAGTTTCAATAGTCAGATGTAGAGTACGTGACAGCATTGCAATCTTGACAGGGAAGCAGCTGTAAAATGCATGAGTGCTGACTGAATGTCTTGAAAAAGAAATATGTAGGCAAAGCCAAAAAAACTGGGATTCATTTTCTTTCAGGTGGGAAAGGGTGTTGAACTGTAAAAGCTGCAGATCTGTTAAAATAAAGGATGGCAGCAACTTCCTTCTGTTGAATAGCCTAAACTGCAAAGAAGAGTAGCCAAGAACACAGGAACTGCTTCAACAAAGATTTGGATTCTCTAAGGACTGAGAAATTGCTTGCAGGATGAAGTATGGCTAAGCAATGTGATTCTTCACTTCGAAGGCATCCTTTATTAGTCCCATAGGAAGACAAGCCTGTGAGCCTTGCCTCAGTTTTAAGGTGAACATCTGATTCCTCAGTTTCCTTTTATGCAGTTGGAAACGCTGGTGCAAAGTGGGGATGAAGAGCTCTCAGATCAGGACTTTGTATAGGTGTCTGTGGCTGTGCTGTGTTGACCAAGTGGGATACCAGGACTTTATCAGTTAATGAGAATACTGAGACAGTATTTAATTAAATGAGGGAAGAGAGGAAATATTGCAATGAACAAGTTTTGTATCCCTTGAAGTATATGACAGTTTACAAAAAAAGCATCCCTATTTTCAGCTACCTTAAAGCCTGCAGTACCTAATTCATGGTGTCTTGTGTATCGTGTTAATGAGTAATTGGACTTGAGTTTCCAGTACTTAAGCTTCAGAAAGAACTGAAGCAGCAAGTTTGAGAACAACTATCTGTACAAAAAAGGGGTTAGCTTAAGACAAATACTGTTTTTGTATATCCAGAAGTTATTTTTACAGACATTAAAGCTTACTTCGAAGACTGGAAAAGTGAGGGAGTGGAACCATGGATTTGACAGCCATGTAAAGTAACTTTTTCAAAATTATATTTAGGTGACAAGAAAATATCCCTGAATAAAGTCAGTAATATTGCAACATGGAGGATAGCCACAGTGGAGTTTGCCATTTTGCTGTGATTTAATTCCAGGTATTCCAGAGCTCTGTGAATGTTAGGTCGTCCATTTGCCAGAAGAAGTTCTTTGTGGGTTTTGGTTTTTGTTTGTTGGGGTTTTTTTTAAACTTTTTGGGAAAAGCTGTGAAAAACATTATCCAGTCAGCTTTCCAGGTAGCAGGGGAAGGTAAAGGGAGCGTGTTCTTCCTTCTGAGTTAGTCAATGTGTGGCATTTAGTATAAAGCTAAATCACATTATAGAGAGAGGTAGTTAACATACAGCAATTAACTGACAATTCTTAATATGAAGTAAGAACACAGTTTCAGTGCTGAGCGTGAGATAAAAGCATTGCAGCTGGTAATCAAAAAAAGTATTCTAATGTGAATTGCAATGTGACTTTTAAGCAAGCTTTTTTTCAGAAGTGCATTAATTAAAACATGGGAATTTTAATACAAAGTGGGGTACTTTAACCCACTTTTTATGTTTCTAAGTATACTAAAGTTGTATCAAGCTAATGCTTTTAATTTTGTTAGTGTGCTGGAGATGCTTAAATAGCAGGGAAGATTGGGAAAGCCTATTTTGGCAACTTCAGTGGCAATGGCACCGTGGTAATATATAGAAAGGCATTGACAAAAGCGCTCTTATACCTTCATTAATTTTCTGCCACACTGAAACTGCGTCGCATGTTTATACATCACAATAAAATGTGTTTGTGAGTTTGCCTCTGGACTTGGTGTTAAAAATGATGTGCCTGTATGAAGAGAATCCAGAATTGTTGACTCTTGAGAACTTGCTTAGGTGGTGATTTAGACTGGAATAGCCATTGTGCATGTCTTTTCATGTACATTCTCAGCATTAGAGATTTCTCATTTCTTTTAGAATAATATCTTTCCAGCCTCACATAGTTGTGTAACTATGTGCTTCAGTGTAAATTCCTGCTCCAATACGGTTTTTATGGGGAACCTAATCTGCAATTGCAGTTCTTCTCCATTTCTGTAAAGGAAAGTAGTAGGCAGATAATGTATACCCATTTTGTTTCATTCCACTGGTGTTCAAGGAAGCTAGAGTCAACCGTAAGTGTTGACCTTGACTATTTTACTTCTTTCAAGGAGAATAAGTAAATCAGGGAACCTTGCTCATTCAAATAGCTATGCAGTGTGTTGTTACAAAATTATATTCTCTGTTGCAAGCCTGTGGTTCTGGGATGAATCGGAGGGGAGCTTTATCAGTATTGGAAAGGATAATAAACAAACAAGCCAAAGGCAAATCCTTAGTGTTAAGTCCTTCCTGCCATTTCCAAGTACAGATTGAGTGTTGACAGTTTATGTGTGAATCAGGAATAAATGTACCATTTTCTGCCATTCCATACAGTGCTAGTACTAGTGAACATACTTTTTCTTCTCAGTTTAATATGGTCTTTAACAAGCTGTGGGTAAAGTTTTGATTTTGCTAAAGGATTAGGTTCTGCTCTTCCTGGAACAGCACTTCAGTTCAGCGTAACCTTTCAGACTGAATATATCTAAACAGCTGTGGCCTATGAAGCATTCAGTATACTTCTTGGTTTTATATTTTGGACTTTGTTACGACAAACGGTTTACAGAAGCGGAGCAATGTTCAACGTCAAGACTGGAAAAGGAATGCAACTATTGCATTTTCAGTTTTGCAATTTTGAAGGTTCTGTTTCATGCTGCTCATGAACCACAAAATTGTTCTTTAGTATTATTGATTCTGCCTCCAGTCTCTTAATTTTGTTTTTTTATATTTAGGTCTATTACTGTGGTCATTCAGCTTTGAGTTGTTGCTTCCATTATATCGCCAATCAAAAGGTCGCTGCCTTTTGTGGCACTCATGACAAAACTGACTGAAATACTATTTTTTTTTGGAAGGGGGGACAGCTCTGGTTTACTGCAAGTCAAACAAACCCAGACAGTGCTAATTCCCAACACATACTCCTTCCGAAAATGCAGATGAGAAGAATTCAGATAACTAGAAATACCTCCTTGGTTTTACTCCCTTCTGTCTCTTCTTTCCCTCTAACTGGTTCTACAATGTGGATTTATTAATTCATCCTTTAGGTTTACTCTTGCAAGGTATTGTGCAGGCTTAGACAAGGTCATTCATTAAAATGTGGAAGTGCAGATGCAGTGACAGCCAATAGTGACAGTGGGTTTCTCCCTATCACAACGTGTTCTTGACAGTGCTATATTTATATGAAGAATACATATGAAGAGGTGAAATAGTTCTAGGAACAGGGCAGTATATTTCTGAGTTTGTCAGAAGAAGTGGACTACAGTATGTATCACAAACAGGTTGGCTGCTGCAGTACATTAGCTCTTAAACAGATAATTACCCTTGTATTTTCTTTGGCTTAATATCTCTTCTACAGACCTTTGCCAGAGGGCTAAGTCTGTTTCGTTGAAATCAATTCCTTAATTACCCAAATAGAAAAGGAGTGGGTTAACTAATAAGGAGCATGAATCAGACCTTGGAAAGGGTAAGTTGGGTTGCCTGGGTTCAGATCAATTTATCTGAATACCTGAACATTTTTCAGGTTCACATTGGCTGGAATGTAGTAAAGGAAATGTTTCAAGTTTCCTGCTACAGAAGAATTTTGAGTGTCCTAGAGAAAACATCCTATATGCACCTTTGCATTTCCATTTTTTCCTGCTGTCTGCTTTTTCTGTGCCCCAGCACTAAGCACAATGCTGACAAAGGTCAATCTCCTTCTCCTTTTTGCAAAAGTAGTATTTTGCCTTGTTACACAAGATGCTTTGTGATTGTGGAGACATGGTCTGAAATGAAAAGAATTCTTCAGATTAGGTTGTACTGAAGGTCTGAGAAAGTTTTAGGGGAAAAATGCTACTTAATATCTAGTTCTAGCCCTGCAAGAGCAGAACCTTGCAGGAGGGTAAGGCTGTTCAAATTAAGAGGAGCAGCTCAGAATCAAACTTTTACAAGCAGGATAGTTATTTTTGGCACAAGTATGAAAATATCTGGAACTACCAGAATGTTCCCATGCTTCTGTGTGAAAGAGTGGCCCTTCTGCATTGAGCTTGAATGGCAAGGTTTTAGTAGCATGGGGCTACAGGGGTGGCTTCTGTAAGAAGCTGCTAGAAGCTTCCCCTGTGTGTAATAGAACCAATGCTGGACAGCTCCAAGACAGACCCGCCACTGGCCAAAGCTGAGCCCATCTGTGAAGGTGGTAATGCTTCTGTGAGAACATATTTAAGAGGAAAAACTGCTGCACAACAGCAGCCAGAGAGAGGAGTGAGAATATGTGAGAGAAACAACTCTGCAGACACCAGTGAAGGAGGAGGGGGCAGAGGTGTTCCATGTGCCAGAGCAGAGATTCCCCTGCAGCCTGTGGTGAAGACCATGGTGAGGCAGGCTGTCCTCCTGAAGTCCATGGAGGTCCACAGTGGAGCAGATATTCACCTGCAGCCCTTGGATGACCCCACGCCAAAGCATGTGGATGTGCCCGAAGGAGGGTGTGACCCCTTGGAGAGCTGGTACTGGAACAGACTCCTTGCAGAACCTGTGGACCAGTGGAGAGAGGAGCCCACATTGGAATAGGCTTGCTGGCAGGACTTGTGACCCCATGGAGCACCCACGCTGGAGCAGTCTGTTCCTGAAGGACTGCATCCTGTGGAAGAACCCATGCTGGAGCAGTTCATGAACTATAGCCCATGGGAAGGACTAACATTGGAGAAGTTCGTGGAGGATTGTTACTTATGGGAGGGACTCCACGCTGTAGGGGGGAAAAAGGACAAGGAGGAAGGAGTGGCAGAGAATGTGTGGTGAATTGACTGCAGCCCCCATTTCCCATCCACCTGCGCCACTGGACAGGAGGAGGTAGAGAAAATAAGGAGCGAAGTTGAGCCCAGGAAGAATGGAAGTGCAGGGGAAAGTGTTTTAAGATTTGGCTTTATTTCTCATTTACCATACTCTGATTTGATTGGTAGTAAATTAAATTAATTTCCCCAAGCTGAGTCTATTTTGCCTGTGATGGTAATTGCTGAGGATCTGTCTGCCTGTCTGTATCTTGGCCCACGAGCCTTTTGTTACATTTTGTCTCCCCTGTCCAGTTGAGGAGGGGAGTGAGAGGGTGGCTTTCAAGTGCACCTGGAGTCCAGCCAGGGTCAACCCACTGCACCTTCCCATACTGTCATTGATGAGGGAAGATGAAATTTGTCTGATCCAAATACTAGTTTATAAAAAAAAAAGTGGCAGGGGGGAGAATTAGGAACTGTCAGAGTTATGCAATGGCTTGAGCTCTGACTGATTTCCTAGTTGTTTCATAAATGAAACAGTAATTTTTCTTCTGCTGTAAGCCTGACATAACTGATATATTTATTTGTTTTAAACACAGCAACTAAGGGCATTGTCAGCTCTGATGTGACCTGCATATTATCTAGTGAAAAGAAAATCCATTCATCCATTTTTTTCCCCTGTCATTCTTGCTCTTTCCAAGGCTTCAAGTCTAATCCTTTAATAAATACGTAAATACACACATCTGTGTTCTCTCAGAGATGTAGCCGGAGTGATTACCTATGGTGCTTGCACTGCTTCTTCAAGGAGTGGTGCAGGAACTTCCTCCTCAGATCTGGCTAGCTCAGCTAGCCCAGCACCATCCCTGTTATCTTTTGGCCCAGTGGTGATTAGCAGGTGCAGAAACCCAGGATACATGTAGAATGAACTTTCTTGGACCTAGACTCTTTGAGTTTGTTTAACTTAAAGCTGCTGGAATGCCAGTAGGATCTGATGACTTGGAAGGGTTGCTTTCTGATTCTTTTCATACATGGAGATGGCAGCAGCACTTGATCACCATTCACCTGTTGCTCTTTGCTGCACCCCTGTGTGTTCTAGTAAAGTAGGACCCATGTGGAAGCAGTTCCAATTTTTCCTGCAGGGAAGCAAAAGCTCTGTACTTTATGCTTACCTCTTCTCTTAACTGTAACTGGGTGAGATCAACAGTAGCAGCAGCAGGAGAAAAAAAAAAGCAAAAAAAAAAGCCTCATCTAATAGGGTTTAGCTCTGCTTTTGGTGGAAGCATATCCAGACGGCAGCTCAGCATTGCTCCAGGGGAACAGTTATCTGAATTTCATGGAGAGTAGGTCTAGAAGGGAAACTTGTGAATGAATGATTGCTTCCATTTCAGGCTTTGACAGCAATCTCTTGAGTGACTTCTGTGGAGCCTCAAATTCTCCTTAATCCTGCAGAGTATTAGACAGCAGAATATTCTTCATATTTCACCCTTTTCCATAGCAGCTTTTACTATTTCTATAACCCTTTCTGTTGTATTTCCAGGTCCCACTTTTTATCTTCCATTTTAGATACACTCATCCATTCTGTCTGTTCTCAGGATCATGTGAGAACTGATGGATTTAACACAAAGAGGCTAATAATGAACCCTTTTCAATGTACGGTGATGTTCTTGCAAAGTGATCTCTCTTTAAGGCATCTCTTTGATGTTAATCTTTCTGAGTTTTTCTGCTGGTTGTTTTTATTGGATTTTCTAGAATACAGCAGTGCTTACAGGTGATAAATATTGCTATGTGAAACTGATGTTAATGCGATGAAGCAGTTATGAGAACATCTGCATATTCAGCAAGTTACAGCTTTTGGGTATCAGGTAGCTAACATCCATCACAGTAATGTAAAATGAGGGAGATTTTTCTAGGAAGTGAAAAAAAAGGAAGGAAACACAAACACTACCATCAAAAGCCAAAACCAAAGAAACTTGGCTTCTTTAGTGTATTTTGTTTGGGATTTGTCTTCTACCTACCACAGATTGCTGATGCTTGAGATTCCTGGGTGCTGCTATAATCTACATGCTTGTGAAGCTAACTTTTGCATGGCCCTGCAACTAGCAGCACGATTTTTTTGGAGCATGAGACCTGGGAGTGAGTGGATTCCTCCATATACACTGCATAAATAAAGTGCGTATGTTTGATGGTGAGAGGTACTTCTGGTTGGGGGAGGAGGAAGACAACTGTGCTGAGCATGATCAAACTCTCTTTCTCCTCACATTTTGTGCTGAGTGTTCATTCATGGTGGTGTAGGATGTTGTCCTCCTGCTTAGCTTCCACAGCCCAACAGCCTCAGAGGCTTTTCATCTTCTGCCTTTCTGTGGGCAGGTCCTGTGTGTCAGAGGGAAAAGCTTGTTGTGAGACAGTGAGAAACGGAATGTTGGAGTTAAACTTCTAGGAACGATTCAAGAGGAATGTGAAAATGTCCAATAAAAATCCAGTAATAATAACAAGGTGGAAGGAAGGAGCAAGTGGAAGGTCATAAACTCATATTGATAACATGTTACTCAGTTTTGTTTTGTTTTGTTTTCTGTTATACTGCTATTCCATTGAGGAACCTAAATAATGGGGCTAATTAGGCTGAGTGCTGCATGGAGACAGCAGTGAGAGAGCTCCCAGCCCCAAACTGCTGCTGAACTAGGAAATCCAGTGTATATTTAAGTGTGTCCACCTGTTCAATGGTAGAACTTGGGAGGCTACTAAAAGTTTAAGAATGAAGGTTAAAAACTTTTTTGGGGATAGTGAGCCTGTGTGTGTAGAAATATTTTCACTGAAAGGACTGGGGAGTTTAAAGATAATCATTATTATTTAATGGTGTGTTTACCTGTGGATACTTGTTAACTGGGTTTTGAAGGGAACAGTGTTAAAAAAAGAAACTGAGGATGAGAACCAGAATGAACTCTTATGCTTCTAACATGTAGCTGTGCAAATGTGAAAGTCTAGAAACTGAGTACTGAATCCAGTCAATGATGGATATACTATATTTCTTCCATTCTGCTGACATCAGGTTGAGCTGTGAAGCAGGCATCCCCCAGCCAAGATAATGTGCAGAAGTTGGGCTCCTTGGAACTGTGATCCAAATTAGAGCAGAAGGTCTTGCCAGGACCCATCCAGACAGCTGGAAACTCTCAGGATGGAGGAAACACATTTGAAATACATTTCAAAGTCCACCTGGAATTCCCGTTCTTTCTCAATGTTCAAATCCTGAATGAGCAGCCTTCCTTGAGGACAGGTGATTCTGCAATTTTTTGTGAAAAACTGCACTCTTTTACACAATAGCTGAAGACAGTAGTGCTGCTCTTCAGCTGCTTCTGTAATAGTTTAGAAGTTGCTCCACTCACTCATGAAGTGAAAAACTTGGGCTCAATGCCTCATCAATTTAAGGGGCTATGAGGCTATATCTGTCATACACAAGGAGAGTCCTTAACTACAAACCTGCAGACTCATTTAGGGAGAGGCAATTTCCACTTAGAGAAAGTACCCCATGCAATAAAGAAATTCAACTTCACAATGACAGCAAAGAAGAAAAGGACCTTCACTCTGTCGTCTACTTGTTAGGGTATTTATCTAGCAAACAAGCACTTTTTATTCTGCTCCCACTTCCAGGGATAAATCTGTATTTCTACTTCATATAAAATACTGTAAGAACTTCATTGTGGCTATAATGGTGTATTTCATCTGTGCTTTCAGCTTTAAACTGAATCAAGAATTGGGCCACATGATGAATAAATTATCATATGCTTCGCTCATAATTTTTCTGTTTCACCAGAAGCGGAAAAATCAGACCGCTTCTGCAGTTTTCTGAATTAACCTTTTATATACTACAACTCATTACATTGAGCAAAATATATTTGCCTGCTTTGGGCACATTTCTATAGTAACATCAAGTGTAAAATATTTTTCTTACTGTTTTTGGTAACTCTGCAATGTATTTCTAGCAGCCTTGGAGTTCATTAAATAAAACTCTTCATGCCCAAAGGATGGGAGACAAACTCTCACTAGACTTTTGTGCTAGTAAGTGTTAGATGTACAAGGGTGATTAAAGTACATTATAACTGATGCACAATGAACTGTATAAAATATTTATTTCCTGACACAGACAACTCACTTAAGAGGTGTGAATAAGGAACAGGTGAATTAATCACAAAACCGCTCCTGTCCAGAATTTATGGAGTACAGCTGATTCTAGTAGCATGGTCTTTCTCTCACAAGCTTTCAGAAATGGTTTGCCTTGGGGAAGGAGTGGAAAGACATAATTAAAGTAGTTTAGGAAAAATATGAGATCAAATGACACACAGAAATTCACTGCTGTTCTATGTCTATTTCTTCAAAAGCATCATGGCAAAAAAAAAATAATGCATGGTATCAAATAATTTTACACTAACTACTTTTATTATCAGAAATATCATTTACAGAATAATTTCAGATTAAATATTGTTTCTACATGATACAAGTAAATAGCTTTTTCCATCTTTACAGTATTTACGAAGAAAGATGATCCATCATTTATATAGCCAAGATAAAAAGTTTCCAAGTGTACCTATGAACCTTGGCTAAACAAATCTATATATTTGCTACTGAGCTACTAATAAAATGTGTATTTCTAGTTATGAATATGCAAACTTTTTTAAGATTTATAGGTCATTTTTAATACATATCACTGGGAAGGCTGCCAAAAATATTTCTTCCTAAACAAACCACGAATTGCTGTTGTCAAAAAGGAAGTGATGTGCTTATGATGATAATATTACAGCTTTGTACCTTATTATTAAAAATAAGACTAAATTGTCCTATGAATACTGGAGCTCATGAAACCCTATCTCTTACTTTTCTCGATCCTTCATGGGCTAGGTGTGCTAGGTATATCAGTTCACCTCTTCTTCTTGCAACGCTTTCAGTGCTGAAGTAATCCTCTGCTTACTCTCTGACCCCAAAATACCACTACTTTTCTTATGCAGAGTCTAAATCTCTCTTATATCCCTTTAAATTTCTTCTACCCACTAATAAAAGGGATGAATGGCCTGGGGTAACAAAGCTGATTGGCCAACAAATGTACAGAAAGTACAGGTATTAAAATCATAGTTTTTCATCTTAAATGTACAATTACAGCCTTCTCTAACACAGTTGAATTTGTAGAAATTTCATACCTTTAAGACTTCAGTCTCCATCAGATTTTCTCGCAACTGATCAAGAAATTCAAGTTTTTGAGGATAAGAAATGCAGACAGATACAATCATCATGATGCCTGTAAAAACACAGCTTATGGGAGGAAAGCTGAAAATCTTTAATGTACTGTATGAAAACAGCCTGTGGAACAAAAGATGTAGTCCAGAATAATTGATGGACCTGTTTTGCCCGTTTGAGTCTTTGTGATCCAGTCAAAATCTGAATTAATTCATCAGCATCTTATCAGAGTTCGCTGACTGGACTTTACATTTTACTGTAATTTTCTTCCAAATGAAAATCTCGTAGTTCATTCTAGCTTTATAAAATGCCTGTGAAGAAATCGCAGAAATGTTACTTCAGTGGTGGCCTTTTTACTATTAATTTTAGTATCATTTGTGTATTCCTTTCCGGAAAGTCATCAGCACAGACTTCTATTTAACTCTGGTGGCCTAAGTGCAAATCAGTATTCTTATAGTGGCTCATACAACAGTAAAATACAAGTAATGTGCTTCAAATATTAATACAGCTGTGGGATTCCTTTAAAAACTTCATGTCTGTTCTTTAAATCAACACAAAACACAATGCAGAACTCAGCAGGTGTGAAGGTACAGAAGATAAAACCAAGGCCTAAAATGTCTGCATTAAAATCTGCCAATCAAAACCACAGACTGCATTGCTCTGTAAAAAAGATCACTGAGTCTCAGATTTCCTTTCAGACTCACAAACACCTGATCGTTCTCTAATTGTAGTGGGGAATATTTGCCTATGCAGGCATAGGCAGAAGAGTTGCCTATGCAGGAATCCTTGTAATTGAGATAATGAGAAAATGTCTGGTAGTTTCATGTATAGAAGGCTTGTGTTCAAACCGACAATTTTTTCCACTTCAGAAATTTGTATTTAGTTGAGCACCTAATCAAGTTACAGATAATTAAAAAAAAAATAATTTAGAATTGAATTTGCCAAGTGCAAGTTTACAATAGTTTTACATAAATGCTCGATATGTTGTTTGCCATTCGTATTGTTTTCACCACACAGAGGAGGAGAGATAAAGAGATTTACGAGTTTAGAAGTAATTAAACTATTTTAATAAAATATTAGGAATAAAATAAAAAAGAAAATAATGAAATAAGTACAGTGTACACAAAACTATATTAAGCTCCCAGGATGATGTCACTGGCAGGCACTGGGGAAGTCCCAGGCTGGACTCAGTGACAAGTGGGAACTGGGTTGCAGAGATGGAGTCAGGAACACACCAATCAGGATCAAAGGCAGATGAACAGACAGGGTCCTCCTCAGACATCAGCCATTGAAGGAAGAGAGTTGACCCTTTGATCCCTCAGCTTTTATACTGACCATGGGGCAGATGGGGTGGAATACCCCTGTTGGTCAATTTTTGGTCACCTGTCCTGTCCGCTCCTCCCTCCAGGTGGGACCTCTCTACGATTTTCCGTTTCTGACCCTCCAACAGGGCAAATGATGAGATTAGCTGACCTTGGCTGTTATAGGAATAAGTATAAGCAAGAGCCTTTCTGCATACCACTCCTTGGCACAAACTGTCTTATCACTCTGAACAAACCGTTTTCACCACAACATGCTGTTAATTTCAGAGAGTTAGAAGAGGCCTAGCTAAGAAGTAAAATTACTGAACAGAAAGTTGGTTCTGTTTTACCTCAAAACCAGGACAACAGGTCATGGGCACAAATTAGTGACAATTAGTAAGTGTGGCTTTGTAGTTCCAGGTTACTTCAAAATTCACATTGTGCACTGAAATACTTTAATTTGAAGTGTGTATCTTCTGTGGAACTAGAGTTCAGGGTTCTCTTAGTTTCCTCTATAGAGCAGGCTATAAAGTTATTCTTTATTTCCCCAGATGAACCAGGGTCCCCAGTACTATTTTAGATGGTCTTTTCCATTTTTTCTCCAAATCGAATATTTTACCTCAGTAGCAACAGAACACTTGTTTCATACAAAAGTAATCTAAGCGTTTGTGTTTATTTCTATTTGTTTGCCCTTCCCCTCCTTTTTCTTCCTTTTGTTTTCCCCTGGCCAGAATTATTCTAAAAAACTGATTTCCATTTCAGAAAAGCAGTGGCATTCAGCAAATGCAGTGATCAGAGAAAAGAAAATGACCTGCCTCTGCCCTGAATTGAATAAGATAAGAATTTGGGCAAGAGCCCACAAAGGTTTGCATAATGATGTCTTCTTTAAGCTGTATCTAA
>VWZL01003325.1:235000-261363 GCA_013396915.1 Stercorarius parasiticus
CAGGTTTTGAATGTCTCCAGAGACGGAGACTCCACCACTTCCCTGGGCAGCCTGTTCCAGTGCTCTGCCACCCTCAAAGAAGTTCCTCCTCATGTTTAGGTGGAACTTCCTATGCTCAAGTTTGTGCCCGTTACCTCTTGTCCTGTCACCAGGCACCACTGAAAAGAGCCTGGCCCCATCCTCCTGACACCCACCCTTTAAGTATTTATAAGCATTGATAAGATCCCCCCTCCGTCTTTTTTTCCAGACTGAAGAGACCCAAATCCCTCAGCCTTTCCTCATAAGAGAGGTGTTCCAATCCCCTAATCACCTTTGTAGCCCTTTGCTGTACCCTCTCCAGCAGTTCCCTGTCCTTCTTGAACTGGGGAGCCCAGAACTGGACACAGTACTCCAGATACGGCCTCACCAAGGCAGAGCAGAGGGGGAGGATGACCTCCCTGAACCTGCTTGCCACACTTTTATTGAGGCACCTCAGAATGCCATTGGCCTTCTTGGCCTCAAGGGCACACTCCTGGCTCATGGTAATCCTGTTCTCCACCGGACTCCCAGGTCTCTTTCCACGGAGCTGCTCCCCAGCAGGTCAGCCCCCAACCTGTACTGGTGTATACAGTTATTCCTCCCCAGGAATTCCTCCTCCACCTTATAGCACAGTTTTTTTAAAGGCACATGTTATCTGCGCAAGGTAGGTATTCACGGGTCTCAATTCTCTCTAAAGGTCAGTCTTGGCTTCAGCATTCGTTCTGCAGGATATCAGAAGTCTGGGTAGTTCGTCTGTTGCTTCTGCTGTACTGCAGAAAATCTGTCTCATCTCCCCTTGCATAGTCACAGCTGGTAGATGATCACCACCTGGCGGGCTTGGGGCAGCCTGGTGAGGCTTGTCCTTGAAGATCAGGGGCTTAAACAACTTCGGTTCTGAGCCAAGTGCAGGAACATCCTGTCTTGCAAATGGAAGAAAAATCTTGGTCCATACCGTGTTTTATTTACAGTTTTTGACAGTTCATTTTCACTTTTGAACCACAAAAGGTTAGTCACGTAGCATATTGAAGTGTAGTCTTGAGGAAGAAACTTACTCAAACAATTAATGTGTTGTTTTTCACATTCAAACCTTGCAATAGGAGCAATTACTTTTATCCATGACTGAATCCAAATCTGGACGATAGGTGCTTTTCTGTAAGGAAGAAGGTATTTCCTATAAAATGTGAGGAGTTTCCCCATGTGGAGACAGAAGTGCAGCAAGGACTGGGACTGTGGCAAGATCTATTGCTCCCAGCTGGAGTCTAGGGCAAATGCCCATGGACTGTGGTAAGATTAGGATGCCCTCTCGTATATAAATCCCTTCTGGTATTCTGTTAACAGTGCAGGTGCTGTCTTTCCACTTTGTTTTCTGTCACCTTACATAATCTATGTTTCTATAAGGCACACGATACACATTGATATAAATTTATTTATTCCAATAGAGCTGGACCAATTTGTACTCTCGTGAGGGATGGCCTTTTATACATGGATACATCACATCTTGCACAATTTTATCACTGACATTTTGGTTCCTGTAACAAATGAGCATCTTGGAGTTAACCTTTTTCATGAAGCAAACTTCTAAGTATCACCATCTGGATCTCACTCTCTTTCTAAAAGAACACATAGGCCAATGAAAAAAAAAAGTAAATCATTAAATGTTGAAAAAAAAGAAAGAAAAAAAAAATGTCATATGACAAAATTCTGTTTATATTTAAACAAAGGTTTTTAAACACCTTCTATGGACTTCTAGCTATCTTCGTCTTTTCACCAGGACTACATACATACTGTATATGTTTATAATGTCTAAATCTCTTCAGTTTTTCATTATGCAAAAAATAGGTATATGTTATGCTTTATCTCTCTCTCTGCATATAACTTTTCGCTCAGCTATGTATACAGTAAGCAAGACAAGCTACTCAGAACTCTCTTTGAACTAATTTTTCTTAAAGACAAACCATAAACTTTACATGATAATACTACGTTTCTAGTTCAGTGTATTATATATATGATGAGTTTAAGAGCACTGGAGTCTTTGAAAGGAATTATCCATTTCACTGGGTTTTCAATTCAAACCTACCTTGTTAAGAGGAGCTCACGTGGGCTTCACAGGGTTCTTGTTTCCTTTTTCCTCAAATCATCATCACCAAAATCCAGTTAATTTCAGGGGGGCTGAACACAGGCTGATTGAGAAAGTGACATGGGTCTTCTTGTGGTTTCACAGGTCGTGGCTTTGTACGTATATACAATGATGGCTGTGAACTTCTAGTTTGCCAATGGATGGAACAGACGGTTATCTCAGATGCTCTAGAAATACAGAAGTGGGTCAGCTCATTTGTTTCCAGAAGTTTTCACTGTTGTCTCACCTTTCTCACACTCATATTCATTCCCAGGAAAAAAGTTTTTTGCAAGGATTATGCGTTGGTATGGAAATGGATGATCCAGAGATCATGAAATTAATTCCTCTAGGTGTTAGGTACTAACCTTCTAAAGAAGGTATATTTGTAAAAATTTCCAGACAAGATCAACATCGTTATCAGAAGTGGGACCAGGACTTCATTCAAAGAGCCAAATGTACAGATTCACCTGCTGATAAACAGCATTTATGCTTCTAGTTGCCGCTCCCATGTAAGTCATTCTGGTCTCAAAGCTTATGTCATTAAGATTGTTTGCTTCACTGAGTTGTGGGGAACAGAAAAAAATGAATGTGTCTTTTTGCAAGTCAGTAACAGGTGTCATTTGTTGCACAGTTGTCATTCAGCAGTGATACTTGGCTCTGGATCAACTCATTCCCAGTTATGACACTTTGAATAGAAAATTGTACTTTCAGCTGTCATTCAAACATATGACTTTGCCATCTTCGATGCAGAACTAAGCTAATTCCTTTTTATGTTACAAAGGAGAAGGTAAAAAAGCCTTGAACAAGTCAGATGGTACCCTTCCTACACGCTCCTTCTGCCAAGGCATGAGTATTAACTTACCAGTATCTCCTGTGCTACAAAGGTGAACTCTTTGTCACTGCTTCTCTCTGACTCACTTGGATGGGAGATGCGATAAAAGTGCAAGTGATTAAAACATAATCCATCTGATTTACTGAGACGGAGGCAGCTTTGGCAAAGGTGATATGATCTGTATTCAAGCATGTACATAATAAACTTCTGGTATATTTATGGGAGAACAAGAAATATTTGATTTCACCAATTTAAGTGGAATTATTTTATTAGTTGAGGTGGAAAATTCATGTATTACGGTGTCTTAACATACAGGAGGTTAACATTCTGCAAGACATGGGCTTGCAAGGACAGGGCTGCAAGAAGACAGCTCTATACATTAGTATCCACTTAAAGCAAGCAGACTAAAAGCAAGCCATGGGTGATTGAATGGGATTATGAATCAACAAGACAGACTTCATGTAGCAATTCTGTTGTTTATGAAAATGATAAAAACACCTGTACAGGGAAAGACATCTATTATCCACTCTCCTGGCATCTGTTTAATAACCTTTACTATAATACTTGAGCACTCCCCATCATATTTAGAAGTTGTAATGTGGAAAAAAAATAAAATTCCATAGCTCTTCAAGCTTTGGCAACTTCCTCCAACCCTGAATAATCAGTATATTTTGGCACTTTAATTTTATAGACGATACATATTGTCTGTACAAATAAATAAGCATGTAGCCCTTTTTTTCTCTTTACTGGATACGAGCTTTATAATGCATCATGCTATACAGAGCAAACTTGAAATAGTAACTACTTCATCAGTTGGGCTACTGTGAAGGAACTGGCTGGGAATTGAGAGAAGCTCTCTCCATGTCCCCAGACTTACCTGGTCCTATCACTGAGCCCATGCAACGAGGGAAGTTATTGGACCTTTTGTCTAAATTTGCACAGTTTGTATGTTCTGGTACCAAGATGACAAAATGAAGCCTGTACACATGATATTCATATTCTGCCTGTGAGGCATGTTTCACGATTCTTGTTGTTACAGGTTGTCTGTGTGCCTAGTGACAGGCATGGAAGTCACTGCAGTGGGCCCTATACCAGTCCCGGGTATAAATCAGTGATCATACAACAGGATTCAGCTATGGGCAAGGGACAGTCATGAAAGATATTAGAGATCCTCAACTCACACTTGGGTCAGGGAGGTTTCAGGGCTGTTGATAATCTCTGTTTTGATGCCCTCCTGGTTTTGCTGAGTGTCACAGGGATGTTAATGATAGAGATGCAAAGGGAATATAACCATGGATTAGGCCTCACTTGTCTTTTCTTGGTTTTTCCTCTGACAGTGTCAGCTCCTTTGGAGGCAGACCAAAGAATGCAAAGGTGAGATAAGCTGCCCCGAGCTAAGTTTAATGTTTCTGAAATCTAGTGATTGCATTGGTGCAGAAAGCATTATATATGCTAAGGCGATGCACTGTCTGTATTCTTATAAGGATTTTGTGATCACATTCCTTCTTCAGAATGCAACCTCATTTTTAATCCAGCTTCATTACATGATTAGCTCACTCATTTGCTGCTGTTTAGTTCTTCTTCTCTATCATGTCTTTACTCAGAATTTTAAAACATGTGTGCTGATTGATTTAATGGGTGTCCTTATCCAAAAAAGACACATTGAATTCTGAGTAAATTTCATGGCTAATGCTTCTCGCGCAAAGTCAACAGTATGCTCTGCTGAACTGAGTTTATTAATGTCTGATTCTACATGAATGCCAGCTTAGCTCTGCCCATCTCCTAAGCAGTTTAATTACTAGAGAGCACCTCTACCTCCTCTGGTCACTCAGAGTTTTGTGAACACTTCCTTAATATTTGCAGGACCTTTTGGTGTAAGAATTACTATGTCTGTAAGTGGCAGAATCTCACTTTGGGTTTTATTTATATTCCTGTTTTCCGTGGACTGTGATTAAATCAGTGGTAAGGGCTCTGTTGATGTTTGTGTTAGATCTTTTTCTAATAACAAAATATAACGGCTCGTTTCCTGAGTTAACATAACCCTGGTGTAAAGATGGTGCAGAATACAAGTTTCTTCTTAAGCAAACAGATTGATTGTGAATTATAGTGCTTTCAGAACTAAAAAAAGAAGATTAATCTAAACCTAATAGAAAAATAGCTGTTGTGAGTGCAGGCTTTTAGGTAGTTACAGTACTAGTGATTTCTAATGGTGGGGAGATTTTACAATATTCTGTAATTTTCCACGCAACAGGTATTAACTGTAGGATTAATATCTGGCTTATTGGAGCAAAATATGTGTCTTAATGCTTCATTTTAAAAGGAGTTTTTGAATTTTAACATCCAAAAACTTGGAGCACAGAAGGGGGTCATGTATAGTTCATTGATTGTTTCCCTGCTCTTTTACTTATTAGCAAAGAACGTTGAACATGTGGACCTTCAACACATATGAGTGATTGCTGCTGAGCCCCTGAATAGAGTCTAGATATAAAGGAGATTGCTTCAAGAAGGACAAAGAAACATCAAATTTCCTTTTGACAGTTACCTGGTAATTGTTCAACTACAAGTACCTCTAAATTGGCAAATCTGCTCCTTAAAGTAAAAGTCAACTTTAATGGAAAAAAGAAAAAGCCAAAAGCCAGTGAAAGTAGGTAGGGTTTTGAGGGATTTTTTTGTGTGAGGGGTTGGTGTTAATCCCAGATCAAGGTTTCCCCTCTTTCATTTTCTGCAGATCACTCCAAAACAAAATGAAAAGTAAGAAATTAAAAAAAAAAAAAGTTTAAAAAAGCAAGTCAATTGAGTTAAATGGTGTCAAATGAACATAGGCAGTTCTACTTCATTTTGAGATTTATGTATCAACGTCATTTAATTGTTCATACCAGAATAAAGTACAAAAGGGAACCATGTACAGTCTTGTAGAAGGGAAGGGGACAGGGAGGGGGAAGGGGAAACAGAAAGGAAAAAGGAAGAGGAAAGGAAGCGGAAGGAAAGGGAAGGGGAAGGGAAGGGAGGGAAGGGAAGGGAAGGGAAGGGGAGGGAAGGGAAGGGAAGGGAAGGAATGTGGCAAGAGGGAAAATGGACTGACTCAAATGCCATGAAAGCCCTCCCTCTGCTGTAACTCACATGAAGTTAGCTTTGCAATCTGACACAAAAAGAGCTGTTATTATTTCTTCTTGTAAGCGAGAGACATTTAAATAAAAAGTCTCTCCTGGCAAAATGTTTCCTTCTGGTACTTTTCCTTTTCTCCTACATCAAAGAACAACAAATTTAGCAGCCATCATGGTTGGCAGCCGTGCATTTGGAGGGCAAACTTCTGTCAGGTAAGAGGAAGACAATTAGACTGATATGGATCAGGCCAAAACCATCAGGTTAATTTCCATCTGTCAGTGATATGCAGCCTTGCTCTGAATTTCATTTCTTGTCTGTCTGTCTCCCTTTGCTGCTAGTTGGTGCACTGAGATGCTGCCACCTGGGGTAAGGGCTTATTTTCTTGAGTATCTAAGCACGTCACAGATACTCCCACAGTGTGTTCGTTTTGAGTCAAGGTCTGGTGAAATTAATATAACTTTTTTTTCTTTTTCTTTTTTCTGTGTCTCACAGTGTCTCTTCCAGTGGTGATCTCAACTGTTTTCTGTCAATTCCTTACAGAAGCACAAAAAAGTTATGTTATGGGTTTTTGGAGTTTTCTGTTTTGCTTTGTTTTCTTTGCGGTGAAACGTTCGTTTTGCTGACAGATGTTGCACTGTTGCATAGCGCTTTTGGTGCCTTAGCCTTTGTAATGCTGTGAGACTTCTCTTTGCAACTCTGTAGCCTACCTTTTTACTTCACAGTCTTTCATCTGCACACCCAAAGGATTCCTGGCAGTGCTTTTAACCTGGTGTCCCAGCTGCCGTCTTCCCTTGGCATTGCTGCTCTGAACCTTTGCTGCCTCTTGTCTCTTGTGGATAGTGATTGCCACTGATGTTTAAATCATCCTGCTCTTTCCCTGCATCTTCACCTTTTCTTTTTCTAGCTTCCAGTTCATAACTGTACACCAAAATCCCTTTGCCTTATAGATTTTCATCTGTAACTTCATATTAGAAAATACAGAGCCTAGGAGGTAGGAAATGGGTAATAGTCATATAACTTTACAGTAAATATTATCTTAGATACCTACCTACCTACCTGCCTACCTACCTACCTACCTAAAAGTAGCATAATAATAATACTAACATCAGCACTAATTGTGTCATAAACAGAAATAACCAACCAGGGCGTTGTGTTGGTCTCAATGAAAACTGTAATTGTACTAGGAAGGAATGAATAAAGGTTCATTTTCATCATTTTCCTCATCCTCTCCACCTCCTGTAGCGGAGAGAAGGTTACATGTCAGGGGATCCTGCTGCTTGCCACTAGCCATCTGGCCACTGGATGGAAGTCTTTCTTTTTCCGCAGCTTTTCTTTTCTGCTCAGTGTTTAGGGTTTTTTTTAAACCCTGAGGTAACTTAGAAGTTGATGTGTGCACCCTCCAATCTACCATTTCATCTTCCCCTGCGCAACAGCTAATAACTCTGTGAATAGTGGGCGTTCATATGCACAAGTTAATTCTTGTCTAATCAGAGTTTGCTATTCCTACAAAGTCATCATATTGGATTATAGAAAGAGGCATTTCTAATGTTTTCTATTTGGAATATCATTAAAATGATGTTTTGCTGATACCAAATTAACTCTTATCGGTCTCTTCTTGGCTGCAGAACCTCTGCTGACAAATATTTGTGAGTTGTCTTTGGTCAGGCATCTGCTGTGAGTTAAAAGCAACAGAACAGGGCACCCTACATTATTTTTTTCTGTCACCCTTCAAATGAAAAAGATCCTTTTTCTCATTTTTAAGCTTGACCTTTTTGAAAATCATTGGTTTTCTTTATTTGGCGAAGAAGATTGGCAACAACCAACTTTTTCTAAAATGCGTTTTACATACGTGCCATTTGGACGGGTACACACCTGAAAAAGCACTGTGCAAAAACAGCTGTAAAAGGTACATTTGTTTTCATTTTTTATTTTAACCTTGAAAAAAAGCTGCAGGGAGATTAGGTGAAGCCTAAGTCAGAAAGTCACTGTCAATTTTCACTGTAGCGTTTGAACACTGGGTCTCTCCCATCATCCAGCTGGGAGGATGGCAGAAAGGAATGCCTGCTCTGTTTTCAGCTCCAGTTATCCACAGCCACTGGTGTTAGCACACATTCCTGGTGATTTTGGTCTGAAGTAACACAGGGGGGCTGTGAATTCAGAGGGCAAAAGGCAGAGCCCCAAAGGCATCTGCCTTCCCGTGTGACACTGCTGCAGTTGGAGCCACCAGGGATGAAAACCAAATGGTTGAGACAAAGGGCCATGGGGTTTAGCAGCCCACCAGTTCCACAATCTGAATTTGCTTTTCCATTATTTGCCCTGCGTATGTGATGTTAAAAACTCATCTAGTTTTTAACAACTACAAGAAAGTAGTTAATTTAAGTAGCTAGTAGTTAAAGTAGTAGTTTAACAAGAAAGTGTTCTGGCAGGTCTAAGGGAAGGTGCTATCTCATGTTTGCTATGGGTGATTGTTAAATTGGTTTCGTGTTATTTAAATTTTGGTTTTTGCTTTGCTGCAAAGAATACAAAGGTATCTTACTGTCAATAGGAGATTGTATCTGTTGTTTTAAGGAGAATCCTGTGTTGTTTATAATATTTTTTACCTTACATTAACTGCTCAAATTAAATTGTCGACTATTAAAGGAATCCAGTAATACAAGAACAGAGAATGAATGTTTCCTCTGTTACAGTAATGGGTATTGCTGTTACAAATTTATAGGTCCGGAATACAATAAGAGCCACAATGGATTGCTTAAAAATGTCATCCAAAGAACTGTTAATACATTAAAATATGAATATTTTATGCAGGTCATTAACCTTAATAATTTACCTTAAAATAATTTTGAAATGGCTTGATTTTGATTAGTTTCTAATGGAGCTTGAATCATCTAGATGTTAATCTTCCCTGTGTGGCTACCAGGTTGTTGAAGTACTATCGGATTGATAATTATTCTTGTTTTATCACCCTTATACACTTCAACATAGAAATAGCTTTATATATTTAGTAATAGAATCAAGGAACAGTAGAGCTATAGGGGAACCCCAGAAGCATGTCTATTTATTACAATAGCTTGAGATATGCCCAAATGAAAGAATAACTGTGTCTGTGCTACTTTTTTTCTAAGGTTCTTTTTTCTTTTTATTTCTAGGGGGCTTTTAAAAATATCCAGCATAGGCAAATCTGTGGTGTCGCCAATCAACATACCTTGGAGCTTGCCTGTCCTATGTGTGGGGAAGTTTTCCAAATGTCTAACATTTCTGCTGTGGTATTAAATTGGTTTCTTTTTATGCTGTGCAAAATGAATGAGGAAAAAAAGATTGCTCCCTTCCTTTTTTTTTGCATAGATTTGTGTGTATTTGAATGCTGCAATTAAATTGCATTTGCTTTCTAGCCTGTCTTCTTGTCCTTTGAAATTTTTTCTCTCATAGGACAACCTTTCTCACAGGGTCTAGAAGCCAGGCCAGTCCTACAAGATGGTCATTTCTGTTTTGGGAGTTGAGGAACAGAGGACAGAGAGAATGGCTTTAGCAGATACTAGGAGAATGGAAAATATGTTGGATGGGAAAATTGCAGTGCTGTATAGAAATCTCCTGTCTCCTAGACATTCAGAAAATGCTGTGGGTTGGTTTTAGTTCTATTTTGTTTGTTTCCTTTATAGTAGGAATGTGTGGATTGAAAGAATAGGTTATCAATCACCATTTCCTAGTAAAGAGAACGTGGAAAATTCGTAGCTAAGAAGGAAGTTTTAAACACGTAGGGGGAGTTAGGGATCTGGGTAGCAAGGACACAACCCCAGTGTAAGGGATAAGAAGGTGCTGAATTAGAAGAAGAAAGAGAGATCTGGATAAAACCAGAATGGAGATACTGCCAAAATGAGGGCTGATTGACAAAACGGCACCTGTCAGCACAGATATTCTGTGTTTGAGCCCAGTCAGGCTGTGGGGAATGTTTTGTGACACCTTCTGTCTCTGGTTGTGTTTCTTTTTAGCGGACTGAAATGTTTACAGTATCCAATTAGGTATGCAATAGAAAAATACACAGTGTATTTGTTTAGAGGGGGGAATAGTAAATACAGAATAGTATAAAGTATAGAAATAGAAAAGGGTTTTGGATATGAAGTGCTTGGTTAATAAGAACCTCACCTCTTGATGAGATGGCAAATTACTATAACTAATTTCAGACAAATATCTTCAGAAAGAGGTAAGTATTTTTTTTTACTCCAGAAGTAAACCCCCGACTGCTTATACAGCATGTCGTGTCACCTCAAAGAATAAAGATAAATCAATTTTTCTACCAAGATTTCACTCTCACAGCAGAAAAGAAGAGAGGAAAAGTAAATTTTTTAAAGTATTTCCATTTTTTAGATTAATTTGTCCAAGATTGCACAGATAGGCTGTACTGGAACTGAAAAATTCAGTCCAGGACTTTTGGATCCCAGAACAGCGATTTGCTTGTATCTGAATTTTAGCCTTCTAGAAGTTTTTGTCCTTCAGCTTTGTCTCACAGTCAAAGAGTTAAGAAAAAGCTACATATTATCAGCAAGGTCCCCAAAAGCAAGGTCTGTAGGCTGCATTTCACAGTAGTCGTTTCTCTTAACTTGGTTCAGCTGAGGAAGAGGTTTTTAATGCATGTCTTGTATTTTCCTCCTGCATATTGGCAGGATCCTCTCTTCCCCTCCCCGTCATTGTCTTTACAGGACTCCACATTATGGTTGCCCTTTCTTCCACCATTTTGACTCCATGTTCAGTGAAGGACAGTGTATCTAACTGACACTAGGTGGTATTGGAGCTCTTTTATTCTCACGAGCACTTTGAAACATATTGCCATCACCACATTTAATTCATGTATATCCAATTTAAGACCTAGTCTTATTTATCATCTTTCTTTGAAGAAGACAGTTTACTCAGTCTAATGTAGTTTGCAGACTGTTTCACCACTCGGCAGCCGTGAACTCTCAACAAACAGATTTATGACCCTGACAGTTATTTTAGCCATATGAGCATTGTTAGGATAACAATGAAGTTAGAGAAGGAAAGGATGGAAGATTAGAGGGAAGGAATGCAACACTTGAATATGGCTGTACTTCTAAGTTAATGAAGAGGGAGAGCTACTGAAGCATAAAAGAATAGTTCAAAATTTGTTGCTGCTTGGTAGGTGTATTCTCTCTGTGTTGTCTACAGGTGGCTTCAGAAATATTTCCCCTGACTGTTGTCTGAGTGGTAAAATACAGGACCAGGCAGGAAAATCATAGGCTAAACATTCAGAGAGCTGCCTTCGTTTGTTCTTGGTTTTGTTTTCCTAGATGAGATTTTTGCAAGTCTGTTTGATGTTTGATTTCAATGAAGAAGCAGGTGATCACGACATGTTAAGAATTGAACAATGTGGGCTAGTTCAGTAGGCTATCATGGCAAAACTTCAACGTGACTGACATTCTCATTGTGCTTGAGAGTGGTAGGTGGGTGGCATTCTGAAACAATTGTTCTTTGTTCTGCTAACGTGATGCTTTCTAATTGATATATCACTTCTTGCTCCTAAAATGAATCCAACAAGTAAATACAACATTAATAAAACCCTGTTCAGAAGTAACTGTTATTTTAGAGAACTCTTATTTCCTTCATATAGTTGCATCAAAATAGCATATTCCATCCTTACAACTTCTTCAAACTCTCTGAAAACCAGAAGAAAAACAAGAGTGTAAGAAGGGCTTTTAAGTTACAGGTTCAGTTTCATGTTTATAAAAACGTGAGAGAGAATACAAAGAATGAAAACATGTTTTAGATTTCTGAACAGCATACCTAAAGCCTGAGACATTCCCCATTAACATCTCAGTGATTAGACTTCCTTTGTTTAAACTTTCTTTCATTGATTTGTAGCACAGAACATTGATTTACAGTACAGAGTGTAGTGATGAAACTAGGGAAGTAATACTGAGGTGACTAACTTTCAGCATAGAAGCAGAGTGAAAGGATGTCTGAAATTTTTAAAAAATGCATTAGTGGCTAAGTCACACCCTCTGTTTATCATACCATTTTGTCAATGAGTTTACGTAAGTATTTGCTGGACGTAAATTGTCATGCCTCTCATGGACAGAAAATTTTCATGGATGTAAATCTGTCGTGCTTGCAGACATACTTATGGAATATTTTCTTTTTACCTTTTTAACTTTTTCCAATCCAAAGTGATTGACAATTCAAGTAAATCTGTTTTGTTCTTTACCTTTTGGAAAAAGATTCTAAATCCCGTAATGAATGAAGGTGACACTCTGGTCTCATGCTAATGTTCTTGGGAATAGTCCTGTTCCTAAAAAATGTTTGATAACTGAGACAGTTTGCTAGGGTTTGAGGCAAAATATCAGCCAGCAAAGTGACCATGGACAGATGAGGGTATGTGCACAGCTTAAGAAAAAGCACATGTAATATCCACAACCCTCAAAGCTATTTGTATATTTACTCTTCTCACTGGTTTTAAGTTTTTCTTTTCTTTTTTCTTTCTTTCCCCAATTTACCTTGGCCTCCCTGCTTTTCAGTATGCATCCCCTTTTGCTGAACTTTTCTGCTCTCTCTGACTTCTCTGTGCAGTCCCTGTTGTCACTTGGAAAATCTCTAATTTCTCTCTGGGAAGACCCTTGCATGTGACTACTTTTTCCATCCTGGTTCTCGTAACATCAATTATTCTGTAAGGAAAATTAGATTGATTTACTTCTCTGCATTTGGCCTGAGAGTTTCTTCAAATAAGGATTTTCTTTTCTTGTCTGTCCATAAAAATGCCTACATCTTCCTTCAGTATGAGAAATATAGAATAATGATAACAATCTAGAATTCTGCTGCAGTGCCATTGTGAAACTGCTTCTGATTTGTAGACTGAAACTTGCCTTTTTTTCAGAGAAAATGGTTAAACTAGTCCTGTTGTAGCATTTGATACCTCCATATCCCCATCATTCAAAGCCGTTTTCAAAAAGTGAGTTATTACATGTTCGAAGCATGAAATAGCCATGTGTATTGTAGTGGGATTGTGACGTGACAGCAGCAGACTAGAGGATAGAGGATGTCTGCAGCTTGTTCTGAACAGTAGATATGGATCTTTTTCTAGAGATCTATAAAAGCAGGGCATCCTGACAATATATTATGTGGAAACCCTAGTCACTTTTTATAATGGGCCATGAACAAGTGGCTTGATAAATCAGGAGAAGAGAGGATTTTGAGGAGTGGGAGAGGTGTCAGCATTCAGGTGCCTCTTTATGTTTGCATTAGCTATTTTTGCACTGTATGTGGTACAAGGTAGATTCATTTAAATGTAGGTAAACAGTGCTGGAAGTAAATGGGCATAAATGAATCAGATTAAGTAACAGATTTAACGAGTTCTGCAAAATATATCAGGGGTTATATGAATTCCCCTCAAACTTCTTTTAAATTACCCTTCCCTTAATTTGAAGGCCTATTAAGATGACCTAAATATTTTCCAGACATGTGAGTTTCACTTCTGTTTCATTCATGGAATTTCTAGGAGTTCATTATTCTGGGGTTATGAAAGCTATTGCTCAAAGAAATTATCTAGTCCATCCCTTCTCCCCTCCTCCTCCCCCCCAGTTTTATTCTCTTAGAATAAAATTGTTGAATAAAAAGAAAAGAACCTTAACAATTCATAATTCTGCATATTCTTCTCTGCAAATAAGAAAATATCAACGATGTAGTTGATAACTTTCAGTGAAAATTAAAAGGTCTCATCTGAAATTCTGCTTTTTAATATATATAAAATACAGAAGGAAAAGATAAATGACTGCTCCTTGTTTGCAGCCTCATATGCTGGGGGGTTTTTTTCCCCCTGAAGATGGAAGTCATGAAACATGTTCTAGTACTAGTACAAGTACTATTCATAGTCCAAATTCATTGCAAAGGATTTTCCTCATTCCAAGAGGTTGAAGCAAGGAAATGGAAATATAAGTTGCAAGGAGAAGCAGGGAAGGCTTAAACTAGAAGGTGAGTTTTGGAGATTTTACAGAACAAATGTTTCCAGGTGATTACTGAAATAAAGAGGGCTTCTCATACTGATTTGTGTGATTACCACAGTCCCTCCCTACCTAGTTACTTTTCTGTGTTACATATTTATGATGCTAGAAGGCCACTGTGACCAAGCAATTTAAAAAATAGAGTCTGCCCAGCAGTGACCTTTCAGATATATACCACCTAGATGTTTCATTTATTATACCCTTTCTCCCTTTAGTTTGTTATGCATGAAGGGCTTTATTTTACATGAACAACAAGTTTTATTATTTAACTCTCTAAGAGTTGTCTCTAATGCTATAATCAGGTAAGCCAGCATTGTGCCCAGATGGCCAAAAGGCCAAGAGCATCCTGGCTTGTATAGAAATAGTGTGTCCAGCAGGACTAGGGAAGTGATCGTCTCCCTGTACTTGGCACTGGTGAGGCCACACCTCGAATAGTGTGCTCAGGTTTGGACCCCTCACTACAAGAAAGACACTGAGGTACTGGAGCATGTTCAGGGAAGGGCAGTGAAGCTGATGAAGGGTCTCAAGCACAAGTCTTATGGGGAGTGTCTGAGGGAACTGGGGTTGTTCACTCTGGAGAAAAGGGGGCTGAGGGGAAACCTTATCTCTCTCTACAGCTACATGAAAGAGGTTGTAGCAAGGTGGGGGTTGTTCTCCTCTCCCAAGTAACAAGTGATAGGACAAGCGGAAACATCCTCAAGTTGTTCCAGGGGAGGTTTAGATTGGATATTAGGAAAAAATTCTTCACTGAAAGGGTTATAAAGCATTGGAACAGGCTGCCCAGGGAAGTGTTTGAATCACCATCCCCAGAGATACTTAAAAGACATGTAGATGTGATGCTTAGGGACATGGCTTAGTGGTGGATTCGGCAGTGATAGGTTAACAGTTGGACTCAATGATCTTAAAGGTCTTTTCCAACTTAAACTATTCTATGATTTGTCATTCTATGATTCTAATGCATTTACAAACAAAAAATCCTGATATCTAGAGAAAACAGAATTTTTCCTCCTGTGGGACGTCAGAACCTGAGCATACAGCTGCAAACATGCCTTCAGAAGACCCCTCAGCACAAGTTATTTTCCAATCCAAATGAGGGAGGCAGAATTTGGATCCCTGTTGCCTTCGCGAGGCGTGGCGACCTGGTTCAGGAACGGCACGGCGGCCACCCCCAGGCCGCTCGGGCCATGAGCTCACAGACACCAATGTGGTGGACGGCAAATGGCGTTTATTGGTATGTAACACAGCATTATATACCTTCGGTTTGTGACGTCACTTCCGTCCGCTTGCATCACACACTAAACGCTATTGGCTATCTGGAGAGGGGCCCTGTCTTTCTGTACAGCACGATATCTTCCGACCGCCAGACCCTAGCTACCCACAGATCCCCACACTTTGTTACTTAGACATTGGAGGTTTTACTCCTTTGATAATAGGTGAATACTCATTTTGAAACTTTCTGACTGTATTACTGGTTGACTATATAACTTACACAGAAGGTTTTTTTTTGTGTGTGGACCACATACTGTTTTTTGCCTTTCTCCTGGTCATGTCATTCAAACACATACCAATATATATTTCTCTAGGTTACCATTTTCTATTGTAAAAGCCATCTGTGCTGTGTCCTACTGTACATTTAAAATCCTGGTCTGCTTCAGTAGTACTAAGCAAAAAAATGCTAAATCAAAGCTGCCTTGGATCCTGCAAATATTCTGGCTGTTACCACTGGAATATAAAATAATATGGCATTTTCCCCTTAAATTATTTTTTTCCCAGAAAGATGCAATGTCAGAAATAGAGAATTTGGAACTTTAAATAGACATTAGAGAAGATTTATTTCTGTGTCTTTTCTCAGGTGGCTAAGTTCTTATGAAAATTGAAATATTTATTTCATGGAAACGTCTTAAGCATTTAATTCCTATGCTGTATCTGTATCTTGCCCTGACCAAAGTACATTGAATGAATGAGAAATGTGTGTGCTTTGAATGTTGTTATTACAATCTAAGACTACGAGACAGTAAGTTTTGTTTAGCGACAATACATTAATAATCTTTATTTTTGTTTTTTCTTTCTCTTGCCTTGTAAATAGGAGTAAAATTTTGCAGCTTCAGACCTTCATCATATTGGTGCCTTTACTCCATCAAATGCAGTATGAAAATATTATTTTTCTGTTTGGGGCCTGCAAGTACACATGCTCTGGAGAATGTCTATGCAACCCAAGCATACGAAACATCGCCTTACTTTCCAATGTGTCTTTCCTGGAGCTTGAAAAATCCATCACAGGATTTTTATTTGGTGTTAACTCATTTTGCAAGAAATGTACACTATATGTATAGATGTAGGTGTCTGTGGAGTGCCTAAAAATATTAAAAAATCATGTCTTTCTGGATCTAAAATGGAGTCTGGAATCTTTTTTGTCATCATCATTTCTTAGTTATTCAGTTTTAGGTGGGATCTTCATTCACTGGAAATTATATGTTTGCAGTAAGAAAAGCATGACGTTAACACACTGTTATTTATTACAGTGCTGTGAAAAGGGTTTTGGGAACCCCTCTGTTTGGTCTCTTTTTCTATCCAGAAACCTAAGTGCTCTTTTTCCCAACCTACATACTCAACATGCAGAAGCACAGACTCCTAATGGCTGGTTCTGTCTTGTGTCTCTTTTATTAATTGGAGCAACCAAGATATGCCACTTCTGTTTAGTCCAGGTGTTATCAAAATTTACAACCCTCCTGTCCTGGCTGTAGCTAGCAAGCAGCAGACTCTTGCTGGAGAAATGAGAAGTTCAGTTCCAGACGTTCCTCTCTGCCCTCACTCTCATTTACCTACCGCCTACTGTTCATGCTCAGTTTAAACTATTTTTTTTTCATGACTGACATTGCACCCCTTGCTTTTGCATTTAGACTATTGAGGTATGGTTTTTGCAGTGACATAGCCACTTCATTAACAAACTACAGGTATCACTTGGACATGGACATACTGTGTTAGATTGGGTTATTAATTTTGGTCCAGATGGAAGAATGCAGAGGTATTTTGCATTCATTTTACGGGGTAACACTTGACATAGGAATCTTGTGGTCTAATTTATTATTTATCAATTTATTGATCATTTGCTGTAATTTATTACATGGTACTTCAGGTCTATAGAGTTAAGGGTTTTACCTTATAAGCTCAACAATTGCATGTGGCATTTTCATCTGGATAGTGCTTTTGGTTGAGCTTCAATCTATCATTCTCCAACCCTTGGATTGTGTTGACCTGATATATATATATAAAATGGGGTCAGTGAAGTTTATATGATGCCAGTCCGGCAACGTATCAAACCTCCTCTGAGTGCAGCAGTTGATCTTGCAGACAGCCATCTCCCAACTCATTCATAGCAACTGGATGAGGCTACGTGGTACACCACAGGTAACCATATAAAAATCCACATAATTATTATAAAACACATTACAATTGGATGTATTCTCACAAGTAGCGGATCTTGCAGCCTTGAGGGCACCAATCCAAGCAAAACACTTTCTTTTTAGATGTACTATGGGTTCATGACTGGACAAAATTTGACTGTTCGTAACTTTGGTCACTGGTGATCCTTCTGTGATGGCTTACCTGCTTACTCCTGTGTTCACTCCTGTACAAATCCCTTCTTATGCGTACTGATGATGTGGTGAGGATGGCAACAGACAGATTGAAGGCTTTATGATTAAGCCCTGATCTCATAGGCAGGTTTATACAGGTTGGTTGGGAAATCTCACTGAGCATTGTGCTGCATCCTTTGTAAATACATGAAGTGATACTCACAAATGCATATGCACATGCACATATGCGCATCTAGTACCCAGATTAGTCTATGCAGGACTGGAACAAGGTACTCAGTTTTCTATTGAGTGCCTATTGAAGACAAAAGTAACTGAGGATTGTTATTAATTGCTATCTTTGTTTCCCAATCTGGAACATTTCCCTTTGTAGGACCTGCCACTATATTCAGTGACAGTCTTTCCATTTCTCCAACTGTCGGTTCGCTCTCTTCTGTATAGTAGACATACAAGTTTTATACTTTAGCTTCCATCACCAGTTGTTGTATTTATACACAGATTTTATAATGTTAGTCTATTTCTTTCTTTTCCTTTAAAAGGAATATGCTAACATATTAATTAGGATGGTCCATTACATAAGGTTAACTTTCAAAAACACTAGAATACAGCTGTTAAGCTTAGTTATCAGACAGGTATGAGTATCCTCTGATACTTATCTTTGCCTTTTTCTTCCATATTACTTTAATTCTGGTTCAATTATTATATCTTGGTATTCCTTATCCTCTCTCAAACCTCATATTTGCATTCTTACCCAATAGTTAAGCTCAAACTTTAACTGCTTAGGTATAGATAGCACTGACTTGGTTTCCTCTCTGTTACAAACATTTTACCTTCTTGATATGCCCTTCCATATTACACACCTGTTAAAAACAATATGACTAAACCCAACAATTTTATCACTAGATCTGGCTTTTTCTTTTCAAGGTGGCGGTCTTCAAAGGAGCATCCTCTAAAATAAGGCAAAAAGACTGGCCAAAGCAGTTATGTTGTTATAGTTTGGTTTTAACTGTGACTGCTGATACCGTTTCTTTTTAGATTACTCAAGGTTAAGTCCATCTATTACTTAAGTTCAAACTGTTTCTCTACATTGATTTTTCTTTATGACTAGCTAATACTATGCAAAAACTTTTCTTTTCTGAACTACACTGTAATTTAGCCCTTTCTTTGGTGTTGCAACAAATAACAGGTTTGGCACCTGGCTTTGAGGATAGACGTAATGCATTCATACTGGTGCATAAATAGAAAGCAATGCTAAATTATCATTTATCATATTGAAAATAATATCTCCGAACACTGTCATGAATTTCTGTGCAGCCACACAACAAGGATGTTGTACATATGCAACGTGTATTCAGGCACTTACCTTAGAGCTAATTGCATCTCAAATACATTGTTACATACAGTGCACAGTCTTCAGTTGCAAAAACAGAGTCATTCTTAGCACAGAAGCCAGCTCAAGCCAGCTGTCAGCCTGGCTTGTTGCTCTGTAAGAAATTGATTTTCTCATTACCCATGGTTGTGCTAATGCTAGTAAGCTCATATGAAAACATTAAATAATTTTGGGAAAAGAACACCTAATTTCCAAGCAAGACCAAAGTAATACTCAGAATGCATGTATCATTTGTATAGGGTGTATAATTCTGTGTTTTATCCATTTCTTGTACCACCATCCTCAGCTCAACGTCTCAGGTTGCAAACTGGTGTTAATGAGAAGTACATTGTCCGTAACACCAGAAAAAAGAGTGCTCCTAAAAGAGCTTGAGTTCAGAGTCTAATAGGGATATAATTTTTGCCTTACCTGGTACTTACCGTCCATCCAAAGACGACCAGGGGCAGACCATCCTCCCCAGTGAATTGGATCGGGTCCTGCTGGGCTCCAGGACCTCAGCACTTAAGGGCTGGCTTGCTTTGTTTTTCAAACTTCAATCCCGAACTTTCTCTGGAGAGTAATTTTCATGTTTGAAGGAGTTCTTCAGCTAAAAGACAAAAAATATGCCAGGAAAAACCAAACCAAACCAAACCAAACCAAACCAAACCAAACCAAACCAAACCATACCACCCACGCCCCAAAAAAACCCACCAAAACCCCAACCCCTGCTCATTGAAGGGGAGGTTAGACTGGATGACCTTTAAAGGTCCCTTCCAATCCAAATTATTCTATGAATTTTTCCTGTGAAGGAGTAAGAAAGAAAATTAAAATATCTGCCCAAAATATGTCAACCAAATCTTAGCGTGTACTAAGATTGGAGTATATTTGTAGTATGTGTATCTAGAATATTCTATATAGAGCTTATATATATTCTATGTTGTTACTTGAATGGTGAATTGAACGCCCTATTGGTACAATGATGTTACAGCAATCAGAATGTACAGACACCATAAAGAGAATAAAAACCCCTGACCCTTCCTAGTCATATCCTTTTAAAATCATAGTAGAAAATGAGCATGGGGCATGAAAGCAAGCAAGTAGGTTTAGCACTCTTTATGGTTTACTTTTGTAAAAAAGGGACATCAATTAAAGGAAGTGCTCCTTTTTAAAATTAAGAAGGTAAATGCTATTTAACTTGTCTGCATAATGCAACAAGACATCCCTGAAAATGCTCCCTTAAAAGGATTTCTTTTAAAGTGTGTGGACATTCATGTAGGTAAGAATATTAATAATTACAGAATCACCAATAAGCAAGGTTGAAAGAACATTATAAGGCAGTAATCCCACAGCCACATCCAAAATCAGGATAATTTAAGTTTATATTATTCCTGACAGAGCTCCAGAAAACTCCGCTTTTAAATTCCCTATTCTATCCTTTGACATGAAGCCGTTGATAAATTTTTCCCTGATACATCGAGATAATTTTGTTCCCCAGTTAAAACAAGTAAGATTTTGCCTAATCTGCATGTGTCTAAAGACCCATGTTTTCTTGGTTTGCCTCTGAAAATGTCATAAGAGATTGTGTCAGGGCCACAGGTCAGTTCTGCGGGGAGTGAGACAGCTGCCTTTCTTCTCATGCACAAAAAAGTTAAACACCATTAGTTTTTTCCAGACTCTGCTAACAATTCTTTCTGCCTCGTTACCTTTCAGGTGAGGACGAATGATTTGCTTGATTAACATTTCTAGACTTTCCAGCAAAGATAAGCAGCCTGATCTATAGCTCCCTGGCTCGCTTGTTTAACTTGTTTCCCTTCCTTTCCCAGCATGAACATCATTAGTCCCCTCTGATTAGCAAGTAGTTTTTTCAAGTACTTTCCAATTAACTTTTGGGTTGTTTTCATTATTATGGCTGTATAGCCCTTTTATCAGTTTTGCTGGCCACCAATCATTCTGCAGCTGTAATTTTTAGAGAAGGCATGTGGTGAGGGAAAACATTAACTTTTGCCTTTGACATTCTCTGTTAATAGCTTTCTGTTTAGACCACTTGCCATGCATTCTTCCTAGAACAAGGATCACACAGAATAATTCCTCAGTCTTTTGATGTATTTTGTTATTTTCATTAGCACTTAGTTATTTTCTAAGCTATTCTTGGTCCTTCTATAGAGATTATTGTACAAAACCTCCATGCTTTCACATGTAAGCCAAACGTTGAGGGAAAGACAGAAAGGAGTAAGCTCCTCTCTGACAGGAATAACGCAGTAATTCTGTTCATGCTCACTGAACTGTGTGATATTAGTGATCAAAACAGGGAATGGGGTTTTGCTGGTGATAACTAGCACTGATGTTTAGCTTTCTGTGTATTATCTGTCACCAATCATCACCCAAACACAGAAAAAAAAATAGCTTATCTTGTATATTTTCTTCTGGTTTAATATTTAGTTAATTTTGCTTTATGGGATGTGAACAATTCAGACTTACTGCATGTTTTGGCTGATTGTGTTATCTTTGGTATGGTATGGTATGGTATGGTATGGTATGGTATGGTATGGTATATATATCCATGTGGATATACTGTTTTCTGTGTAGTGTGGGTTGTATAATATACATGGCGTATCTGCCATTATGCTCCTTTTTTTCCCCATATCATTTGTATGTTCTGTGATTCTGTTTTAAAGCTCTGGGGGATTCAACTTAACTGGGAATGATTTTAGACTCATTGTGATTTATAGTGTTCTCTGGAAGATGTATAATCTACCTGACATTGTTAAGGTCTGAAGAGAAATGGATAGCAATATATTTCTTGCAAGAAATTTATTATCGTAGCAGTTGTCTTGCACTGCCTTTCTAAAATATGCTCTTTTTTTATGTCCTGTGAAATTTCTGGGGAAGTCAGGGAACTTTCCCTGAATGCCCAGATTTAATTATACTGTTTCAAAAACGTTTATCCAGATGCGTTGTTTTCCTCTTGAATGCTGACAAAACAAACGAAAGTGGTTGACTGCATCACAGAATTAGGTGTTCTTAAATCTGACTCGAGAAATACCTGGACAGAATCCATTTGATATTAAGGTGTATTTGCTAATGGTGCAATGGCAAACCATGGGAACTGTGAGTGAATCTTGTGCTCAGCCTTAAATTATAGGGGTGTGATTTCTTCTCAAATGACAGCCTTAATGATGCATGGTCAAAGAGAGCATGAGGAGGGAAAAGAAATTACATACCATGAACATGAACCCAAGATAAGGAGTGGAGAGGAATATGGAGTAGATAAATGACAACACTAGGACAGCTGTACTGGATGAAGACTTTTAGCACATTGACAAAGGTAACGCCCCAAATTATTATGACAAGGAAAAAGTGTTCAAGGGTTAAAACAATCTCTAACTAAATATTCAGAGTAGTTTGGGAAGGGACTTGAGACTTATTTTTTTAACCACAGTAAATAGACAATAGTATATCAAATAATAATCTTGGTGGTTTTTTTGTTTTGTTTTGTTTTTTAATTATACAGAAACAGCATTTTCCCATGAGAAGATCAGCTGTACCAATTTAAGTAGTAAGGTGACTGTTTAGTACCTGTATAATTCTTCTGTAACTTTGGTACATATAAGAACATGTTATCATCCAACAACTAAAAAAGCAAAAAAAAAAGCTGTTACTCTCTCACAGAAAAGCTGTACGTTTCCTATGATTGTTGTCACAATTTCTAAAGCATATCATTTTTGCCACATTGAGATTAGTTGAGTATTCCTGAGTTTTCCAAGAACTGAACCTTCAGTGAAGACACTCTGAATCCTGCTGAGGTATCCCTAGAGCAGATGACAGGCATGAAAATAAATCAGCTACATATACTCAGCTGGAAGGAATAGTTTCAAGGGGGAGAAATCCTGCTGAGATCTGAATTGAATTCTTTATGGAAGTATTGGACCCAGATAGGTTTATGAAGGCCAAAACTGGTGTTTTGCAAAACTATTGAGTTCCGATTTGTGAAATGTTCACTGCAAAAACACAGATTTATAATCATTTAGGGATATTGATTTTATTTTTTTTCCTGAACTCTCCTAGCCTTGGGCAAGCTTCCACCATGAAGGAACAGAATGCAGTTTTTATTGGATCTATTGATGGAAAAAGTTTGCATGCATTTTTACTGAGCTGAGTAGCCTGGTACAACATGTGATGTTTAAAGAGGTGATTTTCTGTAAAAAGCACTGTAGATGAAGTTCTAATTCGTAATTTAATATAAGGAAGGACATAAGTCAATGAGATTTTGTAGTTCTAAACCAGTTCAAGATTAAGCTGCTGTTACAAGTTGTGCTATAACTCCAATTTTGAGAAAGAAATATTGCCCTTAGGTTGTGTATCTTTTTTCTTTTTTTTTTTTTCTTTTTCTTTTCTGTGTTCTATGTTCTTTCATAACTAACATAATTCAGTTTTCTGTGCTGTTGCAAGCTATGATGAAGGAAACTGAATAAGGAGTGTAAGGTCTCTGGGCTGTCACAGTTACAGAACCTAGGGGGGTGGAAGCTGTTGGGGTTCCCATATCATACACTGCATAATCCAGCATGGGAAAAATGGAGGAAGAAAAATCTACCTGAGAAGCCTTCAAACTGACAGGATGTTGTTAGCAAAAAAATTAAAAGCATTCAGTGAGACTAATCTTTGTGTTGCAAATATTGATGAGCTTATGTCTGTCTGTCTTCCCATGCAATGATGTTGTGAGTCCAGCGTGTAACCATCCATGTGGAAGACTTCCAATGCTGTTGTATAAATAATTTTACTGTAATAAGTAACAACTATGAATAGTTATCAAAGTTTCCATCTCATTCTCTAAACTTAGAAAGGTTTGCTAATGTCAGATATCAGTAAATGAGAGTATTTTAGTCATTCTCAGATATCTTGCAGTTATGAACTGTATACCAGTCTTTAAAATTGCTAAATTTTTATTTTTTCTTTAAATTCATCGACTAAGTCATTAAAGCCAAGGAGGGAGCAGGAAGAAAAAGTTCTAATCTTTCTCACAAAGCATATTAGAAATTCTAGAAACTGAAAGTCACCCATGCATAGTTTGCAGAAGAGATATTTATGAAGTAAAGTATTTCTGAAACAGCTTAAAAACCCAAATTTTGTTTCAATTAAGAACTCTCTGCTCCTTTTCTGGAATTAATTCTCATATTCATTTTCCAGCCAGCCCCTTCGTAGTGGATCTCACATTTTTCAGAATGTGTATATTTCTTCCATCTCAGTTGACTAAAAAGTTTCGCACCTTCCAGTTTCCTTACAGAGTCACAGTGGCAAGTCTTAATAACATAATTTAGGGAACTGAAATTCTTAGCCAATCAGGGGCTAAAAATTAGGCAGATGACTTGGACATCATGACTGCTAAATTCTCTTTCAGACACTAATTCACAGTCTGACTGTTAGCAGTCACTTAACTGCATATCATATTCTCCTAATGAAAGAGCAATCATATTTGCAAATCTTCAGGAGTCATGCTGAGATCAGTGAAACTTCTTTTTTCTCAAGTTAAATAGAAGTTGTCATTTGATTCCTTCTCCTTTTTTTTAAAAAAAAAAACCAAACCAAAACAACAACCCAAACAACAAAGCTCTAGCGCGATAAACAGAATCTATGGTGATTGATGCCATCATAAAACCTTAGAATATCACTGAGCATTGTTGTTATTGCTCAATACTAAAAGCAAAAGAAGATACTAAATCATATGTTGAAAATGGGAGAGGTCAAGATGGAACAATAATGGATACCAAAAAGCCATTTTGAGTTGAGGAAAATTTTTATTTAGAGAAAAGAAGTGCAATACATAATCTAGCTAAAAAACTATTGTAAAATCTTGAGTAAAAGTTCTGGTTTCGTCCTTTTCAGACATGAACATTCATCTTGATTATATAATATTACATGACTAAAGGTACCCATCTAAAGAAGGCAGTATATTTGCTCTTGGAGGAAGAAGGATTTTTAAAATACAGCAGAATATTTATTAAATATATTTAATATAGCTTTAACAAACCCATTAAGTACAGACCGGTGTTTTTGAGGGTTTTACTTATGTTTTGGTACACATTTCAAGAAGGACACAGTCTTCAGTGTTAGGCTCATAAGATTTATATGAGTAGCAACTCAGTATCCATAACTGAAAAGCTCAGCTCTGTGCACGTATTCAATCCTTTGCTATCCTCATACAGCACAAAGGGATGGGAAAATCTTATTCCTGCTGAAGCTTGTCATAGCATGGTGGCTTTTCTACCCAGACTATGTTCTGTTGAAGGCAGTCTGTGTTTCTTGCTCTATAGATGTTTTGCTTGCAAAATAATGTTCTGGGACACAGCTGCCTGGGATTCCTTTAGGCACTGTTAGTCAGAAAAGGGAAAGAAGTGCCAGGGAGCAGGGCAGCCACCCTGCCACCAAGGGCTTCAGGCAGCTCCCTGGGACAGAGTCAGTAAGGCCCACTGTTGCTCTCAAATCCCTGAGCGTTGCCCCTTGAGTCTGATTTTAGTCTTTTGTTTTCAAGTGCACCCTGTTCTGTAAGAAAATCAGCATTAATAGGAGGAAGCACACATGAAGATGTCAGTGACCTGACATATGCTGTTATTGAGTGATCTGTGGTTCCAATTTCTGACGCTGCTGTCTGTCCAGCTGCTGAAAGTAGGAAACCTCTGTATAAACACACCTGAGGGCTGAGGGGCAAGCTGTGTTGTGGTTGTGTATATTCGCATGCATTGTGAAACTCTGCGTTGTAGCTCCGTTTGGTAGGTTACTTTCGCTGAAATTTTGGAGGGTTGTTCTTAATCTACTGGGGTGAGGAGGGGAAGCAAGCCCTTTGGCTATTTTAGAATCACAGAATCATAGAATGGTTTAGAGTTGGAAGGGACATTGAAGATCACCTAGTTCCAGCCCCCTGCCATGGCCAGGGACACCTTCCACTAGACCAGGTTACTCAACTGATTGGCTTTGAACACTTCCAGGGGTGGGATCCACATCCACTTCCCTGGGCAACCTGTTCCGTTGTTCACCACCCTCACAGCAAATAATTTTTTCCTAATATCTAATCTAAAGCTACCCTCTTTCAATTTGTCATGGAATCATAGAATAGTTAGAGTTGGAATGACCTTAAAGGTCATCTAGTTCCAACCCTCCTGCCCCAGGGACACCTTCCACTAGACCAGGTTACTCAACTGATTGGCTTTGAACACTTCCAGGGGTGGGATCCACATCCACTTCCCTGGGCAACCTGTTCCGTTGTTCACCACCCTCACAGCAAATAATTTTTTCCTAATATCTAATCTAAATCTCCCCTCTTTCAGTTTAAAAC